>KQ435803.1:217306-232267 GCA_001276565.1 Melipona quadrifasciata
ATATTATTTAGAAAATATTTTTCAAACCTCGAAGAGTATGCGTTTATGTTTCGCCCGAGGAATTTTTCCAGCGCCCCCATGAATTATTATAACTGGATCAGTGTAGACACGTTTTTTTTTGTCTAATTTTGACTCGTGTTTGATTCTCGCTAAAATTTGATCGATCCAAGAGCAATAATCGCACATTGTGTATGAATATGAACATAGAATTTTACGGCAGGGAATAGGTTTATTAAAACAGGTTTATGTATTTATTTAAAAACAAATGCAAATGCCCTTTTTTTCTTGCAGGAGGAAACGCAACATCTACAATTGGAAGTTCATCAAATTCAACAAGTACCGAGTTATTCGGATATCGTTAACGATCTTGTAAAACGAGTTCATTGCAGCGGTGCACGAGAGTTGAATTTCTATTATAGTTATATGATCTTTATATATATTTCTATCGTTGTGTTAAGTAAATTACAAATTACCTACATATGAATGTTTTTTTTAGACCATTGTATAAGTCTATGTTTAGAATAATAAAAAATTTATTACAGAAGAAAGTTTTCATTATGAGCATATTTAAATACATTTTTATATTATAAAATTATGAATTATTGTATTCAATTATATTATATTCAATATTGTATTCAATTCATGAACGGCATCGATTTTGTGTATTACAGTGAATAATGTGCATAATAAATAATAACAGTGCATAATAAATTTTACAAATTGCTAGCTTTGCTTGTTAAAGTGATATAGTAGTTTAAAAAATTTTCAATAGACACATACATTATAATCATATAATTGTCGTTAAATACTATTTATCGACATACTACTATCATATGTTATATTTAAATGTGTACTATTCACTTTAAGAAGATACAAACGTATCTAAGAGATATAAAAATCGTATCAATTCACTGGAAGTATAAAAAAAATTTTAATTCCTTTCATATCATCTTATAAAATCGCTACGTATCGCATGAAAGTATTTAATTCTTGTAAATAATCTTCTTCTTTTGAATGATAAAAATTCGTCTTTAATTTGTGTATTTGTACATGCCCAGATTCTGTACCAAAAGCCTAGAGAAAATGACATATTGAATTTTGATATATCTCATGTATAAATCAGACCAAGTATTGATACATACCAAGTATTGATGAGACATATCGCATTTTGTTTTGCAGTATGATAATTGCATATTTTTTATATATCCACCATTTTGCACGTTTATTTTATATGTAGGATATATATCACTATTAGTTAAATCCCATATATGTATACTGAAATATACAAATGTTATTTAAATTGTTTATACTGTTTAAATCAATGTTTACTTTTTAAATTTTCGTTTACCATGATTTATTGTCTAGTACAAAAAATGTAAATGGTTTCGACCTTGACCACTGTATCGATTTAATGACGTAAGTATTATCTTCATCTTTTAATTGTAAAATTGGTTTTTCAGTACTTAAAGAGTGCAATCGAATTGTTCCATCATCGCAGCCAACCTATAATTAAAAAAAAAAAGAAACAAACAAAAACTGCTATAGAAACAACAAAAGAATATAAAACAGTGAATATAGGTAAAAATATTACCAGAAAAAACGAATATTCAAATGGACAGGTTTCTATACAAGTTACATTTCCACATGAATCTGAAATATTAAAGAAAATTAATTTACAATGAATGAATTAAAATTGATGTGTTATTAATAACTTACAAGTATCCAATTTCGTATATACAGCAGGATTAGCTTTGTTACCAATATAAGTACCATGCAAAATATTATTACTGTTAGTTATAACATAAAAATTGTTACTATCAATACAATCCACATGTATATCAACGAAGGTAACTGTATTGGTTTTTCTAAAGAGTTAAAAGAATTTCATAAAACTGATGCTTATTAAATAATAAATATACAGTCAGGGAATAGTTACTTTTTTTTATGATGAGATTGTAAAAAAATTTCTTGATTTTTAACAAGTTTTATACTACCCCAAAGCGATAGTCCTATATCATCGACATTTTTGCCCATCTTATATAAAACACTCCATATAACAAGCGAACCATTTTCATTCAAACTACATATCTATATATTAATATAAATAACGTGGATAATAAATGTGAAATAATTAGTACAGATAATAAAGTTAATAATTAAAACACTGTACACATTACAAAATCTAACATGTACAATTTTAACAAACCTGTATTGGTACAAATTTAGTATTATGTCGTTCTATTGATTTTTCTTCAATTTTAGATAATATACGTATTGCAACAATTTCTGCTGTATAATTTATTTCTATATTTGCTGTGGTAGTATATGTAGGCATTCGTATTGTCCATTCTAAATTGTTGGCCTTATCTGTTACTTTCTCATGCCATATTTCATCTTCCTTTAAATCCCAAAGGCTTATCGACCTATTGTTCAAGATTGTTTATTTTTAAGTAGTAACAGTCGTTATAACAATATCAGTAATAATGATATACCCATCCTGAAGTCCAGCAAATACGACGTTGTAATTTGTGGAATGAAAACAGCATGATGTAATAGGACAAGTAGAATACAATAATTTAATTGGCATTGATGGTTCAGAAATGTTCCAAAGGCATCCGATACAACAATCGGTTATATAATTTTGTTTGCTGGATGTTTCAATTTCCTGTATAAAATATTACACATTTTATCGTTATAGATCTTGATAATACAGTAAATAATTCTTACTTCTTCAGCTGGAGAATGAATAGTCAGTAGAATTTTATTTAAGACTTCTGAATAATGAATTATTGTTACCGCTCTACCAGCCAGAAATGTTACGGAATTTATAGAAAGTTTAACAACACCGTCACTGAACGATTTTTCTTCTTCGTTTTTAAATACATTACCACCAGATCGTCTTTCCTCCAGTAATGATAACATTATTTTGCCTGCGCGGTTCATAAAGTCATTTAATCGCAATGCATCAAAGGATTGTGATAAGAAAGAGTTCATAGTTTCTATATTATTATCACTACCAACTCCAATTTGATCCTTAAAAATGTGATATTTGAAGTTATATTGATATTTAAAATAATATATTGATAAGTAAGTGATAAATTTATGTACCATACGAAATAAGTCTAAATCTTCCTTGGTTTGTAAATTTTTTTTACAAGTTATTGGAAATTGAGTCCATTTGTTTCTAAATATTATTTCCTCCGTTTGTGTTTCTATATCAATATTATCTTCACCAGTTTGCATGGATATCTAAAAATTAGACGCATTAATTTTTCAATTGATAACAATTTAGTATCGTTGCCATATTCGCCAATCATCATACTTGTTGGGTATTTAATTTTCCATAATTTCTAATAAATTCTTCATATGGTATAGGTGAACATTCCAAAAGAGACCATTCCATAACATCTAATTTTATCATTTCTAATAACCTTTCACCTCTATTTAAGTGTTTCTTGGATTTCTGAAAGTAATAATAATTAAAATTATTAATGTAAAATTTTACTATTTCGTGTCAATTTATCACCTTTTTGTTCTTTGATTTTTGTTCTTCCTTAGTTCGACAAAAATCGATAAACGAAATTTGTGAGAGTGGTGGTGATTTTGCGAAATCACCAGAACGACTATCTTCGAATCCTTCATCAGTAGATAATGGCAATGATTTATTTTCTGATCTATCCTCGCTATATAAAAACGTATACACACACACACACACATATATATATTAAATTTTTATTAAAATTAACATTATTTTAGCAATCACGTAATAAAAGTATAACTATTGAAAACAATACAATGCATACAATGAACATAATTTAATCATTTTGAAACTTGATTTTACTTAGAACAAACCTATATGATTTATTAACTGGTTGCTTTATCTCAAGAAGAGAAGATAGCTTTGGATCATTTACAATTGATTCTATCCTTGCTGCTCTCTTTCTTGCTTCTGTAAGCTCATAATGACCAGAATCATACATATGTTCTTCTTCTTTTTGTTCACCACTATTCACAATTTTGCGCTATGGTAAAGAGATAACTTAAAATAAAAATCACTTTTTTCGATACTATTCTATAATAAAGTAATTATTAATACTTGTTTTGTAGTATGCAATTCAATTGGCTCCAATGGTACGTTAGTATGAGTATCATTTGTTTCTTCACTAACTTCAGATGTTTCACTATCTGTGCATTCTTGAAAATCAGATTCATAATCCTATGAAATAATTTAAATTAGATTTAAATTATAAATTGTGTGTATATTACATTATTTTACCTCAAAATCATCTTCGTAATTATATTTATTATCTGCTTGAACTTCTATTTTTTCTTTCTTACTTTGGTCTGCCTTCTGTATGGAATTTGATTTATTAGTAGCAGAATGTAATATTTTTACTTCGCCTGGACTTAATGTTCTAGACAATCTATGTTGTCTAGACCTCAGTTTCGATTCAGTTGTTTCTGATGAATTTGAACGTGTTCTAACTTTTTCTTCTTCTTTTGATATTGAGTTAATACTTTTATTAGATAATTTAGTATTAATTTTACTTGTAAGTGACTGTGGTATGAATATTGTACTCAGTCCTCTCTTTTCTGAATAATTACTCTGTATTTTTCTATTACTTCTTTTAATGTTCTTCACGGCATTACTGCTTGATGGTTTTACAAGTTCAATTGATGATTTCGTTGTTAAAATACTTTTTGATGACATCTTAGAATTATTAACATTTAATTTGGATGTTGGGAAGAAACTTTCTTTGATTGAGAGACTTTTAGAGGATTTAAAAGGATATCTTGTATTACTTTTGCTTGACTGTAAATTTTGTGTCAATCTTAGATGATTATCATTGTCTTTTTTCTTTTCAAGAGTTTGAGATGTCCTCATCAATTTCAAATCTACTTTTTGAAAGTCCTCCGAGTTTTTAGAAGACAATGAACTTTTTGATTTTGATTTAACATTTGATTGGTCTTCATTCCTGGCGGATGAATCTTTTTTAATTGCTCCCTGAAATATAATATATGCATTAACTTCTCTCATAATTTTCTTACCTTCATTTGAAAATTGAAAAAACCTATTATTTATATAATCGTCAAAATTATACCAATAACATATACATTAATGAGATTAATACTCTTTTGTGTACGTAGTAATTTTATACTGACTAAAAGAAAAGTCGATAAACTCGAGGTTGTTAACTAATATGTACTCTAAACTTGTCAGGATCATGAAATTATAATGACTGAGTATGAGAATTGAAATAACTGAAATTCAAGCATTGATAATGTAAGGCGTTCAAATGTGATCTACATAAAAATAAAATACTGAAGTTAATGTTTTAAAATACAATGAAATAATACCTTATGAGACATTCCTTCGGATTGACTGATGATAACAGTTCTTACAAGACCACCATGATGTAAACTAAACTATCACCATCGTTGCAACAACGCTACGCATAGTTCTTTTACGAAACTACTACGAAAAGTATTGTATTTGTACCATCTATTAGTAAAAAATGATAAACAAATGTAGAGCACCACAGACGAAGTATATGAAATAATTAATTTAGTTGTTTAATTATAATAGGAAACTCGTAAAAATTATTAAATAATGTTTAAAAATGTTATAAAAATAAAATTATTTAATCGTTTTAAATGAATTATTCAAACTATAAAATAATGCGTTTTTATGATATTTTTGTACATTATTTCACAATTTTAACTATTTACTTATAACAATTGACTCAGTCGGTGACTCAGTGATTGAATTCCTTTATATTTTCATATTTCATATACCTCGTCGTCTGTGACCATTGCTGTTTTATCATACGTTGATAAAAATTGGAAAATGGAAAGAGATTTATTAGTTGACCGCATTTGGCACGTATCGTAGACGAATCAATTCGTATATCAAATATAACGAACAAAATGGTTTTCCATTTATAACGACGATTCTAAATTAAATAATGATACGTTATGGACTGCATGGAAATTTTCACATTCACAAATTTCTCTTTCGTATAATTTCTTTTCTTTTGTAATATTGTAAAGTAATCAAAATGACTCTAGGACGCAAAGGTTATCGATATGAAATAATAGGAAAAAACAAAACGAGAGGAGAAGAAATTAGGTAAAGGAGATCAATATAACGATTAATTAATTTTAAATACTTTAAATTTTTAAACTCTACTCTTTCTTCTCGTAATTCTTTTTTAACGATTCGTAATCATGATATGCACAGATTATTTAGAAATAGGAATAATAGAAACAGCGAGCAAGGTTTTCTACGATGCTATGAACAGAAATCAACGGTGTCCGATTTGGTGTATAAATATTTAAGAAAGTTCGCGTATACCGATGGCGTTCGAAAACAGCGCAACAATGCGTGCAATAAGTTTCGAAAAAGAAATACGAGAAAGACAACCGTCCATTCGTCGTGCAGATATTCAAATGCAGGTATAAGCTTAGAATGAGTCGCGCTTTTGATTTAATTTATTAATCTATATAAATAATATGAAATTATTTCGTTTATGCGTAATATGTTTTTAATCTTTTAGATGGTAATGGATTACGATCTTATATAAGTAAAGCACTTTCTTTCGCGGTGCAGTCAGGTTATTTAATTCCCATCGACGGAACCGGAAGGTTTTTTCAACTTTCCCCGTGTTTGATGTTACATCATACGCTGACAAGATATAAATGATATACATAAATCAATGAAAAAGTAAATAATTCGTAAAAGCTAAATAATACTAATGATAAAAAAAAAGGCAAGACAATGATTGAACAAAAGGTATGAAGAACACCTTCATTTATTGTACGTCTGACAAAATTTGTATGCCATAAAAATATATTGTACAAGAAAATTAAATGTAAAAACATTTCATTCAAAATAATTTCTAATTACTCAGTAGATATTTTAGCTTAAGTCATTGTTTATTAACAATTTAGGTCAACGTCGCATTTACCAGAGCTCTAGACTAAGAATTTACTTAATTATTTAGTTTGCCTCTTCGTTTCTCTTGTCGCTTACACTCTTCCTGACAATGTTTAAGCCACTCTTTTAGCTCTTTCTCGCGCTTTTTCGCCTCTGAAGGCGAAATCCTATCTCGCAATTCATTGTAAATATTGTCCACGTTTAATCTATCATTCTCTATCGTTACTCTATCGTCAGTTTCCACTGTTCTTCTCCTTCTTTGATCAATTCCTTCTCTTCTTGAAGATTCGACCAGGGAATCCTGTGTTATTCTTGTTTGTTTTTCTTCATATATCTTCCTGTTACTATTTTCTTGTAAAGTTTTTCCTTCTTCTTGCACTCTTGAATCATCTTTCGTATTTATCTGCACTTGATCCTCGCATACACATTCGTCTTCACCTACGTTGCAAGAACATTCTGGCATTTCTTCATGTTCTTCGTGCTGTCTTTGAGAACTTCTTTTTCTTTCATTGGTTGATACTTTTCGACTTTTAATTGTAGGTTCTGGTTCTTCGTCGGTGGTCGTTTCATACTCGCAATAGTCATCTTTATCAATGCGTTTTCTGCGACGTTTCGGTGTTTTAACTGGTGAAGACATCGTACAATCTCTTCTACTTCTCGCACAAGTGGTCTGATTCATTGAGATCGCATTTGGTCCGATCAAGTGATACTCATGTTCTAGCAGCTTCATAACGAATCTAGGATGAAATTTTATCGATAAATTATTTCGATCTAATAAATGAAAGAGGAGAGTAATAGTCAATATCATAAAAGCATTAAAATAATTACTTAAAAAATTTGAAGATTTTCCTAAAATATATACCTATTTAAGTAATGTTGGTAATATGAATAATAATAGGATATAAAATAAACAAAAAATATGGGGAACAAAATATTTTGTTAATAATTTCAATAATAAGTATTTTTAAATAAAAAATATCATTTTATATAAAATATAATCACAGCTATTTACAGCGTATCTTAGTGTAGTTTGTAGTTTCATATAGAAAAACATGTAATTACACTTTCTTTACAGATTCCAGTGACCAAAAGATCCTTCTTTTAATCTTTTAAATTTCATCTATAGATAAAAAGATGATGGTTCATCGAGTGAAACGAGCCGATGGAAGTATTACAGCTGAACTGTAAACGAAACTGGTCGATAGATGCACGGTCTACGAGCGAGATAAACGGTTTTGCAGTTGCCTTGAAACGCGATCGTGTCTCACGCGAGACACAATTTTCGCCTACACCGACTGTTTCGCTCTGTTTGACGCAGAACTAACCCTTGGGAACAGACCTGTTTCAAAGCGGTTCGCACCTGAGCGTAAAGGTCACCATCATCGCGATAATTTGTTTGAATATAGTCAACAATATTCTCAACGGTGGAGGTCGGTAGTAATCGGTTTTCTTTGAGCTGTAATAACCTCATTGCCTCCATTACGCGTAGGGAGAACCTCGAAGAGTTCTCTGCGAAATGCATACACTCACAGATTTTCTACAGCCAATGAGAAAACAGTTTTATTAAGACGAACAGCATTATGATTATTATTTTTTTTAAATATTTTAACAATAAGTTAGGAATGGGAAGTTGAAATTGTCAAAGAATGATTGACAAATGACAAATGATGAGAAATTTTATAATATCTGTATTTTGATTTATAACTTAAGTTGAATATATTGAGAGAGAATTTGTGACGATAGAATATATTATGACGAAGTTAGAAATGAAAATGATTTGAGATGGAATTGATAAAGATCTAAAAAGATGGACTTTATTGAACTTCAAAAAAAGTAATTTTTTTGTTAATGTTTCTTTATAATATGTGTCTTGGACCTTTTTGGTAGCAGGATTTTCTTTTACACAAGTTGACTGTGTACACTCTGATTCATCATCTTCATTACTATCATTGTTATCACTGTTTAAATTCTCTTTCTTATCTTCTTCAAAGATTTCATTTAGCATTTTATTTGCTTCTTCATCTGATAATATTCTTCGTTCTGAATTCTCCATATTTGATGTAAATAATTAGCAAGAAAACATATAAAATTTAGGAAAACCATGTACTTGTATCAAGCGCGTGAATTTGAAGATTATTTATTGAGATGTTTATCGGAGTGGATTGTCCTGAAGGGAGCTGTATAACCATAACATTGTATTTAGAATAATTTTACACATGTTCAGATACATATTTAACATATTTAAATTCACTATAATTTTGAAATAAAGACACAGAGATACTTCAGAATATTTATTTGTAATATTATAATCTTCAAAAATAACACTGCTTTTCCAATAAGAATTTTATTTTTATTACATTGTTTATTAATTTGTTACAGGATTTATTAATGTTTAAATAATGATAGGAACTTACATATTCTTTTACGTATTTTATAGCGTAGAATCAAGCAACGGAATCAAATGAAAGAACACTACGTTCCATTTTTTAAGACATATCAGATCCATCTTGCCTGAAGTTACATGAGTTCATAAGTTACCTTTGTGTTTTCCACGCGTCAGTATTGATTTGCAATTGAAATAACACTACATGAACATGCTATATAGTCAGGAGGCGTTGGTCTGAAGAGGAAAAAATAGGAGGAGTTTGATCGTTGGAGGGAGAACTGTATGAGTAAAATATTAATGAGAGGCACTTTTTGTTCGTACACGGAAATAATATGCTTTCATTTCGATAGTAACTAACTGTATTGCAAATCATCATGAATTATCATCTTCTTAATGGCTTGTATATAATGAAATTACATATTGCTCTCTTTTTCTTATGGAAATCGCTCGTGGATATTTTTATTTTAAATTTTATTCAATGAAAAGATCATTGGAGAATTATTGAATAAAATCTAAGATTTAAGATTCTAGAGACTTAAGAAATAACGATTAAAAAAGAAATTTAGATTACTTTGGAATTTTACAAAGGTGTTGATGGTTGTTTCGTATCTAATAAGGACGAACCTGCTGGCCAAGAATTACTTGGACGAATGTGGATAAGAACCGTGCCAGTGCGGTAGGCCACAATTTGCCAACAGCCTGGGAACTAAAGGGCTGTATCTTCTTTCTATAGCTTCAAATTCATCGAAGAATACTATCATATTTTCTAGTACTTCTTAATGGAGCAGAAGGTATTTTAAAATGAAAAAAATGAAACAAGAATGAAATTCTATAAAAAGAAGATACGTAATAACAATTAAACATTTATAGACTAAAAAATTATTCAACATACAGGACATAGGATTTTAAAGTTAATGGGATTTTAAAGGATAGAATGTGAAATTATACTTCTATTTTTTATATATTTTTGTATAATGCATGTGTTTCAGATGAATTTTATCATAAAAATTTACTTTTTAGATTATCGTGATTTTTAGGTACATATACAGTAAACACATTAATCTTTTTACGTATAATCATTCTGAATTCTTCAAGGATTAAATATAAATCTAGAAATCAAACGGACTCGCAAGTTGCGATGTACGTTGTTTGAAGAAAATCAGGTAATCTAAAAGTAGGAAAGCGAAATGCTGGCACGTTAATCTTCCATCGCAGGCGATACTTCCCGCACAAAGGAAGTGCAAACGAAGCAACGAAAAAAGAAACTTGCTAATCAGTACACACCTGACACGGAACACAGAAGAAACACAGAACGTGGTCGGGAGTCAGTGGTAAATAGGCGAACCGAGCAAAGTAAGAAAAGTTTAATCGTGTCTTTTGCCAAAGAGAAGGGGCGTCCTCGTGACGACTTGATGAGATAACTTTGCTCGAGTTGTGAAACAATGGGCGTCACGAATACGTGACTTCATGCAGGGGGTGGAAGAGGAATCCGTGCTTTCTACGCGAAGATGGTAAACGATATGAAATTAAGAGTTAAACACGCCATTTGCCATGATGTCGCTCTAGATGTACGTACGGAATCGTGCGTGATCTTTCTTCGTATTCATCACTTGCGAACAAGGAGAACACACATTTTGCACGTGAAACAATGAAAAATACTTGTTGAAGCTTCTTGAAGTGAATCAGTTATACGCGGTTTGAACTTCAGAGAACTTGGAAATTTAAGATCTATTAGATTCTTTTTAATACTAGTGTAATTGAATTACAACAAGTGAATTAGTTAAATATTAAGATAAAAATTGGTTATGTATAAATAATTACGCAAAAATATATTAGCTCTTTTTCTAAATGGATTTGAGACACTCATTTTTAAGTCTCTTAAATTTTGTGAAGTTTCATGAAGTTCTTGTGAATGAAATCAGATAAAATATAATATAATCATCCAATACAGTATAGTCAAACTTGATTCGATTATTTTAACAAAATATCAGAATATTTTTAAGTACTGTATATTCTAAGAAAACTTGTTATTTCAATCAAGATTCTTATTACTAAATGAATGTTATATTTTCACTTTAAAACCATGAAATATTAATCTCTGAAATATTAATTCTTCTTCGCATAAAATTAAAGTATGCTTAAAGAAATTAAACAAATACATATGTTGATATCGTAGTAGATTAAGGAAAATATGCTTGAAAGCACTTAAGGGAAACTCTGGTACTTTAAAAGTAGCATAAAAAAAAGGGAGTACGATGAGAAAAATTCGATGGCGGCAAGATACGATCCGAGTGTGTAATCCGTCGTTTCCAGGACTGCGATTACGCGGATTAGCTAGAGGTCGCGCAGTGTCATGAGAGATCTAAGGGATGCGTCCGGGGCTCAGGAGGTCACATGACGTGATGTCACGTTACTCGTTGGTCGCGAACAGGTGTTCGGGTTCGCACGAGCAGAGACCAAGCGAGCAAAAGCTGTGGGGGCGTTTGCTATCGCGAATTCAGCCGCATAATGATAACGAGCGGTCGACAGAGCGACGAGAAAACGATTCGTAATGTCAGGACAGGTCTCATTGATTATTTTTGTTTTTCTAGAAACACGTCAGGTTTAATAGAATCGATTAACAGGCATAACTTATTGGTATCTTTATGTGATTGAACACTATGAATTTCCTCTTTCTAAAAAGAAAAATATGTATTAAGTTTCAAATAAATTATCTTGTTGCCAGTTACAATAATTTTATTCGTAGTATTTTTGAGTTTCAAAATCATATCTAAGAAAGTCGAATGAACAAAGTCCGAAATTGTTAGAATTTATTGAAGAATGTAGTTTTCGAAAGCAATATACTTTTCGAATGCTCATTTACACTGATGTACAAAGAATACCGGAATATCTTATGCATTGCAAAACTGTTGGATCTTCTGATCTACACGTACATAGCGCGGGAGGAGGTCTAATTTATCACATTTTCTGGTAGTTTCATTTTTTCTTAAATTAATTGATCTTAATTAACGAAAACATTTACACATTTTCATAAAATCAGTAACGGAACTTTTTTTAAAAAGTATTATAAAAAATAAAAAAGAATGAGATTTTTTAGCTCTCCATATGTATTTAATCTTTCAATAAAGGGTTTTAAAAGAAAAGAAAATCATGCATAAGAAAATCATGTATAGAGTAAATATTAGAAATAATAGTGTGTTTAAAAGTGAATCTGGAAATGAATCATTTTGTTTCTTGCAGGTACACCTGTCGAACTTAGGTATTGAAGCTAAACTGTTATTCCTAAGACACCTGTACCGTGGCCCCGTGAGATCACGACCACATGGTGGTGGGCGCACCACCCTTCAACGCCAAATTAGATATTACGATAACAAATGACGTTATTTAACCCGCGGTGCGCCCCCCCCCCCTTCGAGTTAAATTTGAACAGGCAATATAATCCATGCTGTTCATCCCCGTTTTTCACGTACGAAAACGACATGTTATCCCGTAAATCACTGTCGCACCTCTAACCTTCTTTCGTGCAATTACGTTTGCCGCTATTAGTATTCAACTTTGGTCAAAGAAAGGAACGAAACTTAATGTTGCAAACTTACACGAAAATATGATAAACTTGTTAAAATTGGAGATTTTAAATTATTTACTTAAGAATTTCATTTGATGTGAAAATTAAGCATTCTTCGTGAATTTCTTTGAAAAAAATTGCCAAAGATAGCTGAATAATTTTTGAAAATATTACATACAAATATTTCTTTTTAAGAAAATAATTACTTTTTGAAGCACTAACTAAGAGTGGCTGTACATACATATTGTGTAATCAATTAACTGTTTATATTTTTACTTTTAATTACTTTAGTTTATGTTTAACTTTTAAATATTTTGGGTTAATATTTCTTTACAAGTTCTCACTCATGTTGTAAATTGGAAAGTGTATTCAGCACACGACAGTTAACAATTTGATATTTGCTGATCAAATTATTGATGTTATACATATTTCCTGATTATTCTATGCCGATTATGCTTCGTAGTACAGACACGCGAAGGTCAAAGGACATGCCTGTTCTATTGCAGTAAAGCTACAGCTCTTGTGAAAAGCAATCGATCTTTTGACCATTAATTACCATTCACATTGTACGAACGGCGGGGATTGCAACATTGATGAGGTCGAATCGAAACAATTTTGAACCCCGAGTTGGTCTCATCAATGTTGCAGCCTTCCATACGCTGTTGCTTACCTGATCGTGTAATTTACTTGATAATAATTACCAACGCATTAAACATTCGTAGGTAACATGAAAGTGTCAGCTGTCAATTGTCCCAGAGACATTAAAAACACGTAGCTTGAAACAATTCTTGTCTGCATGATACAGCAAGATAAATACTGTGAAATAATGCCAGAAGGTAAGGAAGATTTAAAATTTTCAAAAGCACAATAGTAAAACCTAAGACTTTCAACACTGAAGACTGGAAGAAGAAATTAAATTTACCTTATTTTGCAATGATTTTTAAGATGTTTTGAAAAAATATTTACTGATGAGTAATAATATGAAGTCACATAGCCATGGTATACTAAATGTTCTACCATTCTATATGAAACATAAAAGAATTGCAAACAACAAAGCAACATTTACGAAAGAATAATTAAAGAAAATATGTGTGCATCTATAATTTTGTATTCTGTTTTACATACATATGGTGAGTCGTAAGTAGCAGTGTAAGTAGAATGGATTCTACATGAAAAAATGAACAAAAAATTAAAATATTTGAGGTTGCCATAAATTAAGTCCTCTCCTACACTGCGTGCGAGTGCAACAGATAGAAAACATCCTTGCAAATGAAGCAAGGACGTTTTTTGTATTTCATAATTATATTGCTCTTACAGTATCAAAAATATCTTCTTGTCTAAAGAAGACAATAATTCTTAACATATTTATAACGTACACTAACATGAAATAATTATAGATTACATTTCGTTTAAGGGAAAATCGTGGTGCCAACGTTAATTTGAAGTACGCATCAGCAAGCCAATGACATAACCAAAGAAAAAGAGCATAAAAACGTGTTTCATAAACAATATCGTATGTCAGTACCAACTTTCAACGCGATGCCAATTCTAATCTCCGTCATTCAATCATGCAAAATAGAAAAAGCCCAGCGACCTATTATAACAACAAATCTAGAGATTAGGATCGTGATACGCGCGTAAGGCTAGGCGATTACTGCACGCTCATCAACCAGGGATTGGCCGGTCAGAGAAAGGCTTTCGTGTTCCTTGACCACTCAAAATATCAGCCGAGTGCTTACCCCTAACGATTCAGGGGCGGAACAATCGTTCTTTTCCGCGTTGCGCATGTACATAGGGGCGGAACCACCCCCAATGGCGACGAATCGCGGATTCTCTCAGTGGAAAGGTATGCGGTAACGAAGCACGTGACAAGAAACATCAACAGACTCGACGAGAAGTCGAGGTCGTGACGAGGAAGAAGTTGCATCACGGAACAAGTCGTGTCTCTTCTAAAAACTTAATGTCGTCCTTAAAAGTCTGAATAATGACTTTCGATATTTTTTAATTGTTATTAAATTTACTTTTAGTAAATATAAAAAATTAAATTATATAAAAAAATAAGATTATTATTAT
>KQ435803.1:237792-248742 GCA_001276565.1 Melipona quadrifasciata
TTTTAAAATATTGTGAATATTTTCTTAATAATATATAATATAAATTTTTGTATTACTCTTATAAATTTGATATCAAAATGTATTATTTCCCTATATTCAACCAAAGCAATAAACATTTTGAAATAAAAAGCTTCTAAATCATGATTATATTTAATAAATCAATAACATTCATATTGTTTAATCAACTTAATATATAGATCAAATTATGTAACAAATTTTATAGAATGCGATGTTGTTGTTAACTTATATAAAACGTACGAATAATTGTTTATAAAGCACGTTGTGAAAAATATGAAGTGTAAAATACCATTTCTGTGTATGAGAAACGAATAAAATAAATCTAATTTTTAAATAAATAAATATTATAAAACATTGATTCTCATCTGCCTTATTCTTTCATTAATATGTAAACATTAATGGTTTTATCATTTTTGTGTGTATAATGATCGTCCTTGATAGTGTACGTTTTATGGAAATGAAAGTAACAGCATGATAACTTTAATGAAGCGTTACAGCAATTTCGAAAAAAAAAGTAAAATTAAAAGAATTACACAAAATGTGAAAGAAATTAGTTATGAAAACATTATGAGATATTATATACTCGAATGACATCGGAAATGTAGCATTTACAAGTGTAATTCTTATGATTATACTGCACGCAAAGCGCTTTTCTTTTCACTAATCATAAATGGCTTCTGTAGTTTTCAGTTCGCTCGATTTGTATCCCTTTCACAATTGCGCACGTAATTTATGATTACTTTTTATTCTTTTTATTTTCATTTCAATAGGTCTTTTAAACTATTCTCAGTAACGAATCTTTCACTAGGGAATTATATTTACTCTTGCAATAAAATCGAACGACAGTTCGACAGTTGTCGCATACGACGGTTAATTAAGAATTACTTTTACAACAAAATTATGCGAGAAAAAAGTCATCAAATAGTATTTTGTAATATAACGATGTAGCGAACTGTTTTTTATATGGTAGATAATTTTGTTCCTGAACCGGTATATATATCTATAATTGAATTTCATATAATGCAATGAATGAATTTCATATATTTTATATTATTATAATATTAAATAGTTCGCGAACCACTGACACTCGAACTAATTATGTACCTAATTATTAGTGATAGCGATAAATAAACGTAGCGGCCAAACAAATCTAGCTGCACTACATAAAAAGCAAATTTCTTCGTATCCGTGCGTGTATGCACATGCGCGCGAGTTGTGTTTAAAATGAAAAGTGCGTAATTTATACTTTCAACTCGATAAAAGGGTTAACTCGTTACGTTTACGGTTTCCCTCCGCATCCTCGTAACAGCGTGTACAATGGCTGTGAGTGACGGTATTTGTCCAGTGAGTGGTATGGGGAACGTAGAGAACCGGTCAGTTACCTGAGAGAAACACTCTAACTAGTAGCAGGACGATCGGCGTTGTCGATCATTAACCTCTTCAGTGACACGGTATATGTATCTAGTAGGTCCACAACGACGGCAACACGTGGGGATATAAAGGTGGCGGGAAACGGCGTATCGACGATGACCAACACTTAAAAAATTTCAAGTTTCGCGGCTTTTCCAGCACTCGATTATCAAAATGTGTGAACAAGTCAAATACGATGCAGTATCTGCTGTTGATTCTATGTGTCATTCATATGATCGTGACTTTGGAAACCATCGACAAAGAACGAGGTAAGAAACATTATGTTCAAGCAATCGTCATTTCCACTTATTATCTATTTGTACTTGATTTATCGTCGCAATAATTCGCGATCTATAGTTTCATTCTTTTGAATTTCTCTAAAATAATATATTGGAAGATACAAATTCATGACGAATTGTCATAAATTTTTAATCACTGACTTTTGAAAAATTTAAAGGGATGATCTATATATAATCCTCTGATACTAACGAATTGAATTGTTTAAATTTATATTTGTATATCGTAGTTCCGAGTTCGAAAAATAGTAAAAAAAAGTAACTCAATACCAAGTATAAGCGCGATAAATAAATTTTATCTTCTTGCATCTTCTTTGTGCTTTTCGTAATTGTGTCTCGAAGAAGTGTTGCGTGAATAAATTACAAGACCACTATAATTTAACGGCACATAAAGTGAACTGATTTAAACGCCCTTTAAATCACGATGATCGTCGTTCGAAGGGGAACTTTTTAACAATTTTCCACGTTTCGATCATTTGTGTTGCAATTTCAGTATCTAAATTATGTAATTATGGTGAACATATGTATTTGGTTACTGTACGAATGACTGTCGAGGGAACGTTTACTGTAAAGACGACGACAAGTTCGTAAAAGTAGCACCAAAGCGTGGTGAATCAGGACACAGTCTCCGTGGTAACCAGTCAGAGCCTTGGTTATTGGATTAACGGTGAAATTGTCTCGTTTGACGACCACGCGAATTATCGCGACGTAGTTAGTACAAACATGTTAACGCACGTCACAATGCTCGTGCTCCTTTGAAATTAACCGATTTATTTTCTGAGGGTCGAAGCTTACGACTACGAATTGTTGGTTCAGGTTGAAAATCGATCGTCCCATTTCTCTGGACCGGTTTCACGATTGTCAAGCAGGCCGAAACGGGTTTTCATTAATCTTCGATTTCGCCTGTTATTACATGTAGGCTATAATTAAACGAATTCCATCTCGATACTTAGCGCTTCCGTATGTTGCTTTTCCTTTTCTAAGAAAATTCGTTTCCATGATGAAATTCACTCTCTTCATCGCGAACATGTTACTCCGTGTTAAGAATTCGAGAATATTTGTAATCGATGACGATCTTGCGTTACCCAAGGATCATGAACGTTGTATGATCTAATCTAAAGAGAGATCCAATCACGAATGATTCTACTTTCTTTGTAGTACATCAGCACGAGCACAGGTATCAGGAAGAAATATAAATTATTGGTGTATACACGTCACGGTAAATTATCCTGGAATGTCGTAACAAGATTATGCATGATCTTTAATAATTAGATGAAGCCATAGTTCCAAAACACAGTAGAAGCTGAACGAAAATATTGTTAAGCAAAATTAAATGGCTTCGAGCAGTGCATTTTACTAATATTAGTAAACAGCGGTAAATTTGAAATCTTTGAAATAACATTACCTCCACTGGCAAAATACATGTATACATATATGCGTGTACTATAAGATGTAATCCATTTAAAATCTATGAACCGTAAGAATCTTAGACGTATAACAACAACAACAACAACAACAACAACAAAATAATTTTCATTTATTAAGTTCTACAGTTCTAACGTTATGGTTTGATTCGATTGTACGTAGAAAAAATCCTTTATATTTATCATGATATAATATCCTCTCGTTAGAGAGGATTGTTGTCCTAAATAAATAGTAATTAAATTATCTCGGACTAATCTAAACAACGAAGGTAATTATCTCAGCAATAATGTGTGTGCCTAAGTGCCGCGTTCAAGTAAAAAATAAGAAAGAAACTTATTCCCGTTCGTGGCGCCCGTTCTTTAATTGCGGAAGCATAATAAGAAACATGCCGTAATACCAAACATGGTGATGCTATATGGGTTCTACATGATAATTATGGTTTCGATGCCAGGGCACCGATAAATTGACGCGTGAGCGCCAAACGGTGAAAGCTTTTCCTGCCAGTAATGACAAAATGAAAATCCTTTCGGGGTATTCGTTACTCTTCAAGCTTAATAAATATTTCTTTCCTTTTCGGGGGAAACGAACGATTCGAAAAAATCCATCGCGATAAAATTTTACGTTTTCCGAAGGAGGAAAATGTAATGGAAAGAAAAAAGAAATTGATTAAAAAATTGATTCATAAAAATTTGCGAATTATTACAACTCGTATCGTAACGAGGTTTCGAGTTCCTCGGCGAGTTATATGCCACATTAGACGATGGTAACTGTTTGCTGAAAGTTCAAGTGTGGAAGTGCACGAAAATAAAGATGTATACATTCGCAATCCTGCTCACTTGAAATGAAATGAAAGCAGAATCCCCGTAGGCTTTTCATTTTTTCTACCTAAATATATGTAGCACACACTGAACTATCAGCTCGAAGAAATTGGCTTTCTAAAAAAACATATTATGTTATTATCAGTAACGTTATTAACATGAATAATTTGATACGTCATCGATACGATACTATGTACATTCGTTCGCGTTTCTCTTCTATTGACTTACACGTTTAAATAGTTTTGTAGGGACGGTAATTTATCTTTTACTTTCAAATCGTATAGATACACATGTTCAATTTTCTATAGGTATCGTTCGACATCATTTATTGCGCCCGGTCTATAATTTTCCGCAATAGGACTATTGTCATTATGAATTTAGAATAATCACTTAATTCCATTTCCTGTAATTTTAATTAAATTGCAGTATTAAAATATTAACATCAGATTGACAAGTGTTCGATATTTTATAAATATTCAAGAAAATATATTTCATTTATGTATTTTTGAAACTTATTAATATTAATCTAAACATACTCGATATCAATGAAATTATCAACAAGATTTTGCAATTAATTTTATTTAGCTTTATAGAATATATTTCTTCATCTTCATTACAATCTGACGTTATTTTTTTATTCTTTTTTGTTTTTTACTAAATTAAATTGCAGTAAAAGGATTAGTGCACGATTGGGCGCCTCTGGTATGGCTTGCACCTGGTGAACTCTTTTTACCTCTTGGGGTACCCGAATTCCTCGACAACATGCAATTCGACGACGACAATCTTCGCACCAAAATCGACGTAGGTAAATGACAAATGACAAAAAACTTTACGATTATGTTCCAAGCATCCACAAGTTGCACAATCGATTTCGATGAATTTATACAAAATTTATGGAAGCCAAGTTTATATGTAGATTTCATATTGGCAGAAGTACTGTTAAGGAATCGATCGTCATTTCTATATGGCCGGAAACCAGCGGGAACGGTGCCGGTTTATGCTGTGATCAAGAATTGCGTTGCTCCGGACATCTCTGCGCATATGATAAATTTAAAGACCGTCAGGGACGAAAGAAAGTCGCGAAGAAAGGGGGACGAGACGTTGGTAGCATCGAGGAACGTGCAAATCGACGATTTCGGGTCGTCCATGATTCTCACCAACGATCTCCCAGGACAAATTTGGAAGGGCGATACTAAACAGAATCTAGAGGTAAACGGAATTTTATGAAAAATATTATAGAATAAGAAAGATATAGGGGGGAGAGAAATAGAAATGTTAAAAGAAAAATATTAAAAAAAAATAATTTAAATAGTAGCTATTAAAATAAAGATTAAGGAATCTTAAAATATTTTGAGAATAATGTGTACGATTCTTGGAATTTATTCTGTCGATTGATTCATTCAACGGTTATTTATGGAATTGTTTGTAGAAACATGGCGATTTTGAGAAAAATAAAAAAAAAGAAAATAAGTCTTGGAAGCTGCACTTTCACGTTACCTATTGGATGTTCTATCCGTTCAGTGAGGGAAAGGCAATCTGTGTTCTGGATCTCGGATTTTTTGGTAGCTGGCCAATACCCACGGTGGGTGGGATGTGTTTCGGAATACTCAAGGAATATGGCAATCACGTGGGCGATTGGGAACACATGAGTCTTTACTTCAAGGTACATGAACTGATGTTTGCTCGATAAATGACACTAATCTATATATCCTATGCTACTGTTTCTTTTGTTAATTTATTTATGAATAAATTATTATTCATTTGTATTGACAAAGAAGTTCTGTGGAAATCTCAGTAGTTAGAATATTTTAGAGATTTTGTATCTTTTCATATAAAATTATTTTTCTTTTAAATTCAGGATGCAAATTACCCATCAGCCATGTACGTGTCCGCTCACGATGCGGGCGCGTTTTACCGATACGATCTGCGAAGAGGAACTTTTGTTTACGAGAGCCAAGAAACGCGAAAAGGCATCTTCCAGAAACCTATATTTCCCGAAAGAGTTTTTACTGCTGGTGGATCTCATCCGATATTATTCAGTGCGCGAGGATCTCACGGGCTCTGGACAGCGCCAGGGAAGCACAAATTTGTCAGATTACCCCGTCTCTATGACGAGAGCGGCTTTGGTACCGCTTGGCCTACGTGGAAGAAGATGGAATTGCTTCTAAAAGAGGATAATAGCATTTTACCCAGTTGGATGACTTTTAGAGGCAAGTGGGGTAATCCTAGAAGTAATTGTCATCCTCTGGTCAAACTTGGTTTCAACATTTGTGAATTCGTTGATGGACCAACTGGTATTCCCATGAAACAGTCAAGCTTCCGATGTTAGCTATATTTCTGAGAATTTTTCAACATGCTATTCTGAGAAATCATCAGTAACAAGTATTAAAAACAATAAAATATTACATGTTATGCATGTTAAGCGGATGCGAACATAAAAAGTTGAAGACTGTTTGTAATAATTAGAAAGCAAATATTTATGATTAGTAAAATATGTACTGGCGCATGACACGGCGTACAAAAATGATAGTTTATTCAAAATTAATTTATTACTAAAATATGAATTTGTACATGTAATACGAGTTGTTGCTAAATGGTAAAATTTGCTGTTTGATTTAAATTAATTCTGAATAAACTATAACTTCAATCTCCGAGTAAGGGTACAAATAGCAGGGTTTAACACGGAATAAATGTTAATAAAAAAAAAAAGATACTTCCATTCAAATCGTCCATTTTAATAATTCGTATCAACTTAGCAAGGAATTAGAAAACAGCATCGTCATTCATCACGAAACAGCTTTTGATTAGTGATATATCCTTATCGGTTAAAATCTATGCTCCATGTAAAACGATAATAAAATACAATTTATTACGGATAGATCGTCGATAGATATTAAAAGATGTAATAGAGTTTTATATATATGTAGGCATTGTGTGATACGTATTCGTTTGAGAAGGAACAATAGGCAAATACGGTACCTAGCGGTAACTTGTAATTATACATATCTCGATGTGATCCTCTAAAGAAAGGCCGATTAAAGGAACACTTCATTTTTTTTTTCTTTTTGCGTCGAAATTATCGTTATAATAATCCTGACGCAGAAAGGGAAAAAAGTCTTGCGGTTGCGATTATAACAAATTCGAAGAGAAATTCTTTCATTTTCGTTGAACATTGCATATTTCGAAAGTTACATCGTGCAGCTTAAAATATACTGTGTGGTTAAATTGATCTCGATAGATAAGACATTTTTTATGCTATACTTGAGATTGAACACAGTGTGCATGTGATTTCTTTAAAATTGAAACAACGATCATTAATAATTTACCGCAATGACTAAATTCATTGCAACGTGATCCAGCAATGCGATTTGCACGATTAAAGTTCGAAATAAAGAACGTTCTCGTCATCAAATTTTATCCCCTTACATTACGTCTTCGAATAGATACATACGCTCCTTGGTGTGTCCCAATCTCAGAATATTCTTCAGAGACTTTGTTGGTTTTGCATGCTCAAAGATGCCCTCAATTTCGTACCCAGCACCTGTGAAAAAAACACTCGACTCTTAGATATTCGAGTAATAATGTTTTACTATCAATGAGATCTACTCGGAGACCTCATCTTCGTTTGATTGTTCAACAGCGATACTGCGTATCCCATTCCTCAGCAATGGTCTGCCCTTATCTTTCCCCAAGATGCGTGTATTCAACTGGATTTTCAATGATGTTCCATTCTTGCAGCACATTATTTGCACCTCTTCCTTCAAGATCTTCTCCTTATATGCTAGCAATTCTATCTTTAACCTGTTGTGAAAAAAACAGCTTATCAAAATTAGAGAATTTACAAAAAAAGTGTGTATACAAAAAATAAAATTTTAAATATGTTCATGCGAAAATTTACTTTAGGCCTTCTTTTTCATGTATCATGTCTATAACATGGCAATTGGGATTATGAGGTCCCGTGACCACTGCTGGTGCGGAACTTCTTCGTTCTCTGTGTGTACACAAGTTCCAAGGAATTGAGAATTCTACGTGATATCTAAAACATGATACATTTAATAAGTAAATTATTCATTAATTTAAATGCGCAAAACTAAAATCTAACCTGTGATAAAGTTGTAAAAATCCGAGATGAACATCTATCTGTCCATGTCGTTGCGGTTGTACCATAATATTGTTGTCTTTTCCGAGGCTACTTCCTCCACTAAAGTGCACATGATGCTCTAAAGTTTTAAGAAACAAAGAAAAAATATCATATACACATTTATCATACATTTTATATAAACTGTAAGTAAATTCCTATGAATTAGCTACCGAGACTTCTCAGATCTCTTTGTTATCTTAATACAATTAATACTTATTTAATTTGTAGTAAGGTAAAGTATATATAATATAATATTAATAACAGATATTATATATTAACATTAATGTACGTGATAATGAAAAAAAAAATAATTATAATATTTAGAAACTCTGTTATTTTTATATTATATGTTCTTAGTATATCTTTCGTGATTGCAAGATCTTAATACTTTTTTTGGACAAAATTCAATTATTCAATTCGATTATCAATATTATTAATTTTGTTATCTTTAATTTAGTTTATTGATTTTGTTTTTTGCTTATTTTGTAACTTTTGACGTCTTATTTAATTTTGTCTAGTGATACTCGGATAATTACAACAGAAATGTGTTATTACGAAATTAGTGTAACAATGTAATTAAGTAATTAGATAAATATCAAAGTACATAACATAAATAGAAGAAATGTGTTAGTCAAAATCGTATCTTCCCGAACAAACTATTCGTTTCAAATTTTCTTACATATTTTTTCTGCAAATATATAATTTAGTAGAGCAAACTTTACATTTTTTTATTTACATTTTATCGAAATTTAAACTATTAGGATAAAATTTTAACCCGTACAAATTTATCTTTAATTTCATTAATTTAATTTTCGCAATTTTATTAGTAAGCTCAATCGATAATTTTTTTACTGTTAATAACAAAACATTTAATTACATTTGTTTCACTGTATCGAATTCTGAAATAAAACAATGGAAAAATGTATCGAGATAATTTTGTATAATGATAGTTTTTAAATAAACTAATATAATATAAATTTACATACTACGGACTTTTATAATTTAACATTGATGCCAATGTCCACTATTATTAATTTACAACAAAAATTTTGAAATGTTTAAAAGAAATGGAAATAAGTATTATTATTAGAGGAACAGTACACAGAAGATTAAATATGATTCCTCCATGAAACGCATGTAAGAAACAATGGAAGTTGTGTTAATAACGTATAATTTCAAAGTACATATGGGAAAATATAAGGTTATGAATAATCCTATTTTGGTACCTTAATTTAAAGGAATTAATGGCACCAACAGTATGTAGAAGGTAGTATTACATGTAATTTTTTTAACACCAAAATTATATCTGTAGATAAGACTGTACGAATGAATACATATAATTATTAATTTACGCGCGCGCGCGCGCGCGTGTGTGTGTGTGTGTATGCGCGCGCGTGCGTGCGTGCGTGTTTGTGTGTGTACACGTAAATTAATAATTATGTGTATTCATTCATATATATACACATATACATATAATTTACAATATTATTTATGATTGGATGGAGAAATGTCACAAGATGTAATATTTATTTCCTATTCAACACCATACTATATTCATGACTTTAATAAATTGTTACATCAATTTTTCAATTGAAGTGTTAAACGTTGGTAATTTGTTAGATATCAGCTGTTGACCATGATATAATAGATTCATGTAGAATTATATATAATAAAAAGAATCGTTATAACCTTGACAGGTATATAAACACGAGTAAACTAAAAAGGAAAGACATTAAAGCGCTACGAGTATATATTAATGGCATAGAGTTTTATCAATAACAAGACGTATCATACTTTCGAAATGGCGCGCTTTCAAATGACCCAATTACGAACGTGTCCTAACCTCATACATTAATTACTGACCGGCTTTGAACAAATTACTGAGACACAAAATTTTTTATAAAAATGTTCAGTAATTCGTTCGTTTGAAAGGTCAGTTAATGACTAACATTCTCTATAAAAATATTCAGTAATTCGTTCGTTTGAAAGGTCAGTTAATGACTAACATTCTATCAGGTTTCGACGATATAGGTTCCTACTATGAAATATAAAAGAATGAATCTTAATCGTAATAAAAATAACTGTACAAAGGAAAATATGGCCACGTATCGAAGTAGTAATTTTTTTTTTACCTTTATCTCCCATATTTTATAAGGCAATGTGGCAGTTGTACTTTCATACTACACACGACTAATTTAATATTCCGTAACGCAACGAATAAGCTACTCTTTGATGCATTAGTGCGTGTATGAGCACGGACGTTCCGCATCGAATAGTTGAAAGCTTCCATACCGGTGGCAGCACCGTTTCTTTGTCGTTCAAGCATTCCATTTTTCACATTTTTTTACAATCTATTTTCTAAATAATTTTAAATAGCAGAAAATTCTAAAAAAAATTTCTAGAAAAATAATGACTTTAACGTTGTCAGTGATTTATATTTTAATTATGATATTGATGTAACGCTCAAACGAGAGCGGTCGAAAGAGAAAAACTATTCACAAGATATTAAAAAATTTGGAAATGAAAACAATGATAATTAAAATAACATTTCTCAACTTTGATCTGCGTTTAATTTACATTGTAATACTTATATAAAATACAGATACGATAACCTCGGTCGTGTCATTAGATAAAATACTTTATTTATTGGAAACTTTGCTATAAAAAATTAAACCAAAAACAAATAACATATTGGATTTAAAAAAATTGTTTTAAAACTAAAAAAAATGAAATTCTTTGTTTTTATATTAAATTTATGTACTACATTTATAACAAATATTCTTAACTTACAATAAATTTCATTAGCTCAATTAAAATATAATTAAGTATATAGAACGCAATT
>KQ435803.1:281036-304170 GCA_001276565.1 Melipona quadrifasciata
TAGACAACTGTACGAATCAGCATCCTGGGGTTCGATGTACTTGAACCTCAACGATTGTTTTATTATTCGTATCCTCGGTGACGATGGTTCGAAGATCTCGTTGCCTTTGTACCAGGTGGTCTCCGCGTTTGAACTCGAAAGGCATCGTAGAGTTAATTTGTCACCGATCGACATTGTTACCGTGTCAAGATGATCTGGATCTGTGGATTGAAAACAATTCGCCTTTTACGAATTTTACGAATTTAGGAAATATTTCAAATCGAGAGCAAAGTATTATGGAAGATTGTTTGGGAAATTACTTTGAGTAAAGCAGATCTTATTTTTAATCAAGACTCTGTTTTCTTATTTTGTCAATAAGAATAAAATATTATAAAAGGCACATATACATATGTTACGTATGGTAGGTTATTTTGAACACAAAGTACATCAGATATGTTTCATTTTTAATGCTATATAATCAGAGTTATATACTATGAATGTTTATTCGTTTATTCGTTTATTCGTTTTTTCGTTTATTTTTTTCTAAATTTAATATTAAGAATTTAGTCCACAAAAATGTAGACTATAAAATATTCAAAGTAAAGTACGTATTTTACACACAAATTTTTAACTTTTAGAACATAATATTTAATATATAAAATAAATTTCTATTCAGATTCCCCGTTAAACTCTAAACTAGAATTTTGATTTTTTCAGTTTTTTATTTACAAAAATATAAACATTTGTAATACACTGCGACGATCGGATTTTGATTTTTTTAATTTTTTATTTACAAAAATATAAACATTTGTAATACACTGCGACGATTAGACGATCATTTTTTCTGTCTCTGTTACAGTATCGTAGAAATGATCAAACTTATAAGATTTTTATCACTTATACAAACTTATAGGATTTTATCATACGAATTATCAAACTAGAGGGTTTTCTTGCAGTAAATGTTCTTTCAACGATTGTTTGGTGCAGTGATTCTCTGATTATTAAAATTTTTCAAGTTCAATGTTTCATCAAGTCATGGTGAGTTACAAGTTTACTGCACGATCGTGCGAAGGTTGTTAAATATCTATTTGAGGAAAGATGTTTCAGTTTATCTATGGGATTCTGTTTCGATTCTGTTTAGTATTAGAGACGAGAAATATCTCTTACACGTACGCGTTCTCTGAGAGCAGCAAGTTCACCGAAAGATAAACCGACAGCTTTGGCTGCTTGGCAGGCTAATCGCGCCTTCTAATTCGATTTTTCCACGAATTTTGCTTGCAATAAATACCGCTAAAATTACACGAAGGAATCGCCGCATGTCGATTCTTTTGGATCCAAACAGTGCATGAAATCCTTTCAAAAATAGAAATCCACTTGGTCTAGCGATGGAATCGATTTCTAAATATATTCACGATCACTCGAAATTAATTCTAACGTAAAAGTTCCATTTTGCACGAATAATGTTCTGAAGGTTATATAGGTATGAAGAAAATGTTATCAAATTTTTTGGGGGATTTCTCGGGATTCATGTTGAATTTCCAGTTAATCGTAATTAGCATTTTTAAGAGGGGTCTATGTCGTGCGTAAATGCAATTATGTGATAAGATTTAATATCGGAACGTTTAATTTAAAGACAGAATTCAAGTCTACTTTTAAATATCACTTCATTAGTTCTGTTTCCTTTCAGATATTCATACGATGTTTTTCGAAATTTCCCAATGTGACTGAGAAGCTTAATTAGAAGCCTTCATTCTGCCTTTTCTTCTTCTTTTGCAATTCGAAACCAGTTCTTTTAACAAGAAGAAGCAACGTTGCCATGTTCGAAATGTTCAAGTTCACTTAAGAAACATCACTTTTTTTGGCCTCCTCTTTTCTCGACAGATGTCATCGATCTATTTTTGAATTTTAATCGTTTTGATTTATTTTACATGTCCAACAACTGAAGCAATTTTATTTTTATATATTCTGGGATTTTTTTTTTATTATTAATTTCAAAAAATTAAAATATTCGTTCGAAATTTCTAGATTCTAGAGGTTGTTTACAGCACATTACACTTGATCCCATCTGTACCGGTTGATCCATCAATTTCATCCTTTCTCCGCCTCCGAGGAAATCTCGACCATCGATCGTAACCGCTTATCAGTTGTCACGAGAATCTTGTCTTGGCTATCGTCCACTCGTTAACCGTAGTTAATAGATATTAACCGCATAATTTCAGAAATTTATTTTCTCCATCCCCTCTGGTAATATTCAATTACCAAAGCTTCGTTTTCTTTTACTAGACTGTCGATCGATCTTTTTCCCTTTTTTTTTTTTTTTTGCAACTGGTTGCAGTTGTCCCGGCCTTGTAATTATTATTTCTAAATTTTTTCCACGTTTATAATTGCTAGATAAGGTAATTGCCGGTATCATCGTACCACATGATTATTGCAATATTTGTACTTTCTTTGCACTCATTACTGATTAATTATTAATTCGAATGGTGTGATGAATTTAATTTATCATATTAAACATAATTAATCTTATCAATTGATTCACATTGAAAATGTTATAAATTGTCTCATATTGATAATAATTAGTTTTATTCGACTAACAAGTTTCCAGGTTCAATAGTTTTATGTTAGAGTATTTTTGTATATAGTAGGTTGTTTCTTTATTCTGATCAATCAAACGTTTCATTTTTAACGCACCTATACACACACGTGCCATTCTCAAGATCGTTTTCGTTTTCTCGATCGTTTAAAAATACTAGATGTTCAGAGATCATTTGTAATTGAAAAATGATCTTTAGTGACGTTCCATTACTCAGTTTCATGGATACCATTTGTCATGCGAGCTCTGATCCTTTGTTTCCTCTCTTCACGATTTACGCATCGTGCTGCTTCATTTAATTGCAGGAATATCTTTTTTTATTATCAAATGCCCCCTGTCTATCTAACATTCTATATAAATTTTATTTAATTGTGAACATACTGTAGTAGAGATTCAGAAAGGTTACAAGATAATCAGAAAAAAGAATCTTCAAGACTAAATGAAACTGCATTCTAAATGAAATGCAAGAAACTGAGAATTAGGATTTCTTGAATCTTTGAATATTCAAAGTTCAATGTAGCAAGCTTTAAGTATTCGTTGCGAACAGGAAACTTCAATCTTCATGGTGAGTTTGCTCGCGAAAAGAATTCTTCAATATTTATAATTTTAACAACTTTCGAAAACAAAAGTATCCTCACTTTCCCACCCGCTACACGATGTAAAAACATCACTGGAGAAAAAGAAAACGAATTCAGAAGCATCAAAAGTATTTAAATTTTGCTCTTGAAAATGACACCAAGTCACGATTTTTTCTTTTCTTCTACAAAGTTACAATAGATTAAAATATTGACGATTTTTTTTGGACACGCTGAGAAGTGGGTAGATCGTTAAAATAACGACCGCGTGATCAGAAAGTCGGCATTATTCCACGATTTCTCGACCTTGAGCGTCGGTTAGGCTTCGCCGCAGGTGCAAAAGCCGTGGGGGGACTTGGCTCGATTCTCGCTCTTTCACGAGAGTCAAGCCAGGGGAGTAGGACGTTTACCAGGTCTTCCCATTCATGATCTCTGATCAAGGTGTCGCCAATTTGGACGTCGGCCAGGCGAAAATCGCGACACTGTCCCTTCCGACGCGTCGCGACGTTTCATCTGGAGCCACGTCCGATCCCCGTCCGTCCTCTTCCTCTCCGTTCGTTGTGCCGACTCCGTTCGTCGTCCTCTCTTCCCCGGTCGGTAAAACGCGTCTGACTAAATTTAGAGATCTGTCGAGAGGGTGCCTCGGGCGAACCTCTCGTTTCCACCGCGTCTCGCCATCATGCCATCATTTCGGCTAAAATCTCCCCTCGCCTTCTCCAAGTTCGACGATTTTCACAGAATTATGGACAGATTCTGGATTTTCACGCGTTCACGAGAAATTTAATGGTGCAAAAAAATGCAGAGTGCAAGTACTACAATAAAGAAATAAAAAAATGCAACACTCGTTACAGTGTTTAATAATAAGTAGAATTAGAGATCTGAAATTGTAATGTTCCATTTTTTCATGGAAAAAGTCATCGAGTAAATTAATTAATAAATTTTTGATTAATTTTAAATATTTGATCTAGTTTCGGAAATCTCAATTAATCTCAAGTTTAATCCGGTAATCATCATCGAGGACAGAAATATAATTTTGATTACAATTTAATCGACACAAATGATCCGAATTTTTTCGCGATTATCGTTATCGATCACTCGAACTTTATTCTGGTTATCGATTATCAACGACTAAAAGTTCGTTTAATTACATTCGAGTGTTAAGTTTAATTGTCATTAAAATTACTGATGACAATCGTAAATCCCAAAGTGCATGCTCGTAAAAGATATTCGTAACATCATCATCTTTCAATTGATAGAGTTAATCAATGTATTAGGTTGGCCAAAAAGTAACTGCGTTTTTATTGTGCATAGAAAGGCGAATTTTTTATGAGAAACAAAAACTTTGTTGAACGACGTGGCCATTTTGTTCGATTAGCCTCTTCCATCTTTCAGGCAATTTCATGATTCAAAAAGATTCTGATCTGTTTCGAAAAAGAAAGTAAGTTCCAAGAACGATTTATACGATATCCTCATCAATCAGTGAAAATTAGCAAACCAATTCTGACACTGTCGTAATTTGAAGGCTTCTTCGCCTTCATACACGTCAAATGAATTTTTCATGAGCTTGCAAAATATTTTACTTTGATCTTCTTACATTTTCTTTTTCTAAAAGAAGCTCGAACAATCAGATGTCAGATTACAGAATGAATTTGCGATTTAAAATGAAGTTAGTTACACATTTTAAGATAGACATTATGTCCATTTATTAGCTAAAAATGCAATCACCTTCTCGTTCAGCCCAACATTTCATTTCTGACTCTCTGACATGGCTCTCAGTGAAAAATATATAAAATTCGCACGCAGTAACGAACGTGTTGACGTAAGAAACGACAAACAGTGCGAGTACCCAAGTGACGAGTCGTCTGTTTGCCTGCCCTGTCTATGTTTCGATCAAACAATTCGAAAACGTCGCAGAGAAAATCAAGCATAGAGAAGCACGTGGCGACGCGTGTCCGAAAGAAAAAAGAAAAAAAAGAAAAAAAAATAAGCGGGAACGGAACTGGCAAAGACAATAAACTCGATGAACTTCCGTTGAGAGAAAGAGAGCTCTCTCGGTGCGGACAATTAGTCGTTTGTACACGAATACTGAGGATGTTTGGACGACGGAGACAAAAGAAATGAAGAAACCAAGAGGAGACCGGGATGGAATTGAAGTAGCCCCGGTCTGAACTACTTGGAGGAACATCGACTCCAGGAAATGGTGGGCGAGATGGAATTCGCTGCTACGTTTCTAAAGATGAGATGATAAATAGACGTTTCAACGCGGCTAATTGCGCACGCGTTTCAAGTGTTTTGCACGGAATCCCTGACTTGTCGCGAATATATGATCAATTGTACTAACGACAATGAAAAATTTTTGATTACTTGAAAACTGATATAATTATAAAAAATAATCATATAATTATCAATTTGATTACATTTTAAAGAAGTGCGAAACCTACATACTTTAACAGTAGTGAGTTTGTTTCTTTTATACGAACAATTTTTTCTCGAAAATTGTAAAATTTTAAATGTGTGTAGAAGCATTAAAAAAATTTTCTCATGACTAAATCCACAATCGAGCCTTTCAAACTTGCTACATTTTTCTTTCATCATTTTATTGAACTTTGTATATTGGGATTAAATGTCAGAATTTCTTGAATTTTTGTCGTTTATTTCTATTATTCAACGTTCAATAAAATGATGAAAAAAAAGCAAGTTTTAAGAGGTCATTGCAGAAAGATGACTTTAATCTTCAAAGTGATTACAGATCTAATCACGGAAACAATTTTCTCACGTTTTTACAATTTTCGAAAAACGGGTATTTTTGCTTTCCCATCTTCTACGTAATGTACGGTCATTTTCGAAAAATATTAACTTACGACTGTCAATGTAGAGACTTTACGCTTTAAAATTATGATGATCTTTTCAATTGGTACAATTATTACTGTAAATTGTGAAATTGATTGAAACGTATGGATAGACCGCCATGTGTTTTAAATTTTAAAATTATTTTACGCGTTTGAATGTTCCAGCGAGCCAGAATGTATTTGTATGTATTTTGGAATATTTCACATATTTTTTACGTGCAAATGGCACGTGAGCCATCTGTTTCGATACAAACGACGCCAGGAATAGCGATCAACGTTTCGAGAGTCTTGCTTCTTTGTCTTTTCTCTTGGTTCTCTCCTTTCTTCCTTTTAGATTCTCGTCGCGCGAAAGTCCCGCTGCTTCTGGCAAGTTTATTCACTCAGACAAAAGGCTATCCGCGTAAGCAATTTCTAGCAAGGGATCTGATCCCTGTCTGACATCGTCGCGTCACGGCCGATCACAACATTGCTGTGCTTACGTTTCGAAATAGATTGCTTAATTTTGATTTGTATCCTTTTCTGCACTTTATACCTGAAAATTATCATTTAAAAATTATTAAATGTATTAAATGAAATGCTAATATCGAATGTTAAGTAAAATTCAGCAGCTTGAGCTAATTTCAATCTGAATTTTACCTTTTCGTACATAAGATACCATTAACTCATCAATGTTTTCAATGTTGATGCAACATTTTATTCGCAATTTCTTTTTCAAACGACATAAATCGACGAAATTCAGCTTTTTCACATTCTGGCTATCAAGTGTAAGGATTACTGTTATTTGTTTCATTTGGATTCTATGAAATTTTAATACTAGAATCATCAACAATTAAGATACAAAGCATCTTGTATTTGGAAGATTCAAGTACAAAGAATAGTACAATAAAAAAACACGAGCTTTCAATTATATATACAAGATTATTTAAATTTTCATAAAATTCCGAGGAAAAATTACAAAGTGACAATTTTGGTAATCCTAGTGTTCAGAGAAATTAAAGAATTTATGGTATCACGATTATCGTTGACATTCTACGATGCAATAAGAATTAAATACGTATACAAAACACGACTAAGAATGAACTATTTTAAAATGAACTTGATGTCGAACGATTTACATGATAAACACGATTTGTCTTTCGATCACCTTTCTTACGTATCTTTGTTACATAGCACAAGCTAAAATATTAAATATTTCAAATTATTTCGATCCAATTTTACAATTTCTTCACTGATAAATATCGCTTCGTATCTCATCCTAGCGTCAATCTCCTCAATTTTCAAGATAATTCAAAATAATTCTTGCTCAACGTTTGGTACTAACAATTACTAGAGAACAAATTCGATGATTGATCGCATACGTGATCTAGATAGCTAGAGTGGGACGTGAGAAATCATAGTGGCTTCGTTTGGAGGGGCATTAGCCATTTAGTTAATGGCAGGGACCTAAATATCCCTCGTTTGTCTACGCGGATGAGCTTCCACGTTTATTTATTCGTGACTGGGGTGGGATGTGCACCTCTTTATGGTATCGTTACACGGTGAATTTTCTTTCGTTTTTTTCCCCTTTTGCCTCTGCCGTGAAAAGATTTTTACAGCAGAGAAAATGATAATAGCGTTTAATTTCAAGCTTTCAAAGTATTTACTTTATGATTAAAGTGTTTCTTAAATATTAATAGCGACTCTTTAAATTCCATCCTCGTAGCGTTGCGCAACAACAAATTTTGCGCGTATATTATCTTTTTCAAAAAAATAGTATGTCATAAAATTTCACATAGTTGTAATATAATGTAACATAATATCATAATATTTATTTTATAGAACTTTTTTAATTCCAGCAAAAATAAATGATATCACAATTATTTACATTTGCATGGACTAAAATTGATCAAATTTGAATTAATAATTCGTTAATTTCCAAATTTCAAATTACACACAGAAGCTGTTTTATGAAGTTGTCACGAAACGATGTAGGTAACGATTTAAAGATACTTCTATAATTCTACAAAAATCTATAAAATTATAAATCGCCGTCGCTATATAAACGTTCCAGATATAGCAGGTTCGAGAAGATAAAAATGAAACGCCGATACGAAAATAATCACTGAACACTTCGATCACACTTCGATCTCTCGAACTTCCACGAATTTCGCGCTTAATAAACTACGCGATCTGCGCAAGCAACGGAATTAGATAAGAAAACATGGTTTTCGATCTGGAGTTCTGGCCGGAGCTGTGAGATTTGCGCCGGAAGCAATGCGATACGTGCAATAATGATGATCGTTGGTTACCAACCAGGTTGGCTCAGGTAATTTACGACCGTTAGTTTCAATCTCAATGTATGCTGAGTGTTCTCCGTTCGTTCCGCTAAATTAACTGGCGCGGAATTGTTGGAAATAATTATCGGTCGAGGGACTGTTTCGACAACGATCGAACGATGTAACGATCGCATGGGGCATTAATTCCGTCCAATAAATCTCTAAATCGTTTGAAAAAGCCTTCTTTACACAACTTTCGCTCGCGCAGCTTGTAAACAAGTACTTGATGGCTCGTGCTTCACCGGGAATAGCGCGCGTCGCTCGTAAATTAATTTCAAAGTTTCGCGCGGCTAGCGGCGACTGCGCGTTGATCGCTTCCGCGACGAGATTTTAACTTTTTAAAGTTTTAAGCGTAATGCGTATCAGAATATTCTATGGGTAATCTGCGATGTTCAAAATAACTCATTTACTTATTATAAATTTGAAGAGAGTGATTTATCACAATATATTGAATAAATATCTATATCCAAATATCTAAAGTTAGATTATGTATTTAAAGATGAACGGGTTCTTGATCCGTTACATATTTCTTATTCACTGTGAAACATTTAGGCTTTTTGTAATTTTAACGAGTACACAAAGGCACGATGTTATACAAAATTAATTGTGCTATTGCCGAAAATTGATTGACTTGATTAAGAATGATATTTTTAACTAGACATTTTATATTAACAATTTAGTAACAATTCTGAGATGTATATTATACCTATTTATCCATGTATATTATTTCAGTTCTGATAATATTTATTTATTGTACTTTTTGAATATATATTTCATTCATTTTATAGATATTTCGTTTTATTATATTTCTCTTTTAAACTCTTTCTACCCCGGAAATATATAGCAATGTTTCTTCCTTGAATCAATATTTAAACTGAAATTTACTATTACTATTTGTAACTCACGTGTACAATTTTGATTTTATTTATTTGTAAAATCGTCTTTTCATAGTGTTTGAAATATTACCTATACTATATGTGAAAAATAATCTTCAAATTTTTGTTTCGAATAAAAATCTTTCATTACCTGTTCTTCTTTCTCACATTAATTGCTCTAATTGTTCATTCACAGTATACTTTTCCAGTAAAAATATATCAAATTAAAAAAATTATTTTTCTAAAATATCTTGGTGTCGTTATGTTAATATTTTAACTGATTAAAAGCTCCGATTATTGTACACATTATTGCAAAATATTTCCAATTCTATCCGGAAAAATTGACGCTAATAATTTAATTCAAACTTTTGTTTATATAAAAAGCCAGTTACCCTTTCACTGTGTAATAATATTCCACCGTTTCTGTTATATAATTAATATTAAAAAAAAAAAAAATGTACCAACATGCTACGAATTTGGTTCGGTATTAATTTTGAAACGAATTCTACAAGAAACTAATCAATCACCAGAGAACACCGTAAAGAGAGACAGAGAGAGAGAGCGCTTGACCGAACATCGTAAAAGAAACAATCAAAATCGATAGTTTACGCCGTAGCTTACAATTTCCAGACACACTAGCGTCTGTTTAGAATCGGCATGGCATTTCGTTACAGCCGGTCCTCGGTCAATATACTCTCTTACAACTATTTTAATGAACTCAAAACAACTCTTCTTCTTATTTACATGAACGAGCTATTTTCGACTATGCGGCTCACCTTTAAAAAGAACTACGTTCACCACGGCTACTTGAACTAATTTAACAAACTGTATAAATGTTCCAGATACTACTCGCAAATAGTTATAATGGCCTGACTCCAAGAAATCTAAGAAATTTAAGAAATCTGCGTGTATTTCAATTCCAATTTACTTGGATTACGTGTCCCATGGTTCTCTACTTGCAAGTTCTGTGTGAATTTATATTTTTGAGAGCGTAATTAAAAATCTGAAATTTTTATGAAAAATTCTAGAGGGATCATTTATGAAAAATAGGATTACAATAAAATTTTCGCAATTATTTCTTTTTTTATTCTTCAAACACTCATAAATTAAGAAATAATAACTAATTCTAACTAACTAACTAAGGGATAATAAATTAAGAGATGCCAGAATTAATAAAAAATTTCATATTTCAGTATTTTGCGGTACAGTTCCCTCTTCTTGCATTGAATCTTTCAATTATTTTATACACCAAATTGTTACAGAAAATTGGTATTTTGGTTCTTTCTGTGAACTTTATATTGTACATTGTGCATTTAAAATTTCTCAGAAATAACTGCTTGTTAGATATTACACAATAGAGAGATGATATCAATGGTTAAAAAAGCAGTAAATAAATAGATTATCCTATTTTTAGATTGTCAATACAGATAATTTATACCTATAAATGCATGAAAATCCGCAGTCGAATGATTATTATTCTCTAACGTAATTGTGCGGCTGTTCATTAAATATTTGCTAAAGGGTAAATGGTGACACACAATAGAGAATTGTAGATACTTGTTAGAAATTACATAATGCAGGAATAATATTTTATAGATGATTAGATTTTCATAAAAGATTCACGATTCGGTATGGTAATTCTAAATACGACAAAACCGGTAATTAATTTTTATAAATCCTTGTTATTAGTTAATATTAAACAAGTATCATTATGTTTATAGTATCATTAAGGACCGTAGTTTCTATATTTCATTTGCAAATTTTTTTAATTAATTTGTATCACGACGTACAATTTTTCAATATTATAATTATGAAATATAACTTCAGGATTTTCCACAATAATCTTTTCGTCACTATTTCTACCATCTAGATTTTACGATTTTATGAGATTTAGAATTGAAGTATCTGTAAGAGAGAATAAATCATTGACTGATCTTTAACGGGTTAATATTTTTGGATTGATTAAATTTTTCTTAAAAATGGACAAATAGGAATAATATTTTAAATTGACCAATATAGCTGGTATACGTAATTTTTTATTTTAGGTGATTCACGTAACTTGCCTGAAATAATTTTTAAATTATTACGAATCACCTTTGTATATTCGTGTTCCACCATTTCCAATCTTAATAAATTTAATATCGTTTAAATGACAGTCGATAAAATATAGTTAAACAACTATAGTATAAACGTAATTTAAACAACATGCAGTATTATCAACAGATTGCGAACTTTTGTACAATTATGGGGAATCGAAAGATACAAAAACATACACATAGGTATATAAAATTATTAATGAAATACGTAATACAATATGTATCTACATATTACGTATCTGTAATATGTGTCCACAAGATAGCTATCATATTAAATAGACATTGAATAGAGGAAAGAGGCAGGAGACACTTCTCATAAATATTCTATCTTTTAAATTATTTCCAGAAAAATAGAAATTCGCATGAAACTTGGTAGTATAATTATCCGAATTAAAAATATATCTTTCAATTGAAAGTCCCACATTTTCGCACCTGAATGGAACTTTCGTGACGAAAGTAATTTCTCCCGGGGTTTCTCTCCCTGTATCGGCTCGAGCACAACTCGAACAGGCCCGCGTGACGAACAGTCCGTAATGCCGCGCGTTAATCTCCTCAAATACACCGTGAAACGCGCGGCACCACGCTGGCGGAAACGCGCGTGCACGTGATCCAACATGCAACAGCATTAACAGCAACGTGGAAACAAAATCCGTGTACGTTCACCAGACACACGTCTATTTCTGAAACGGGCCGCCCTTCTTCGTGCTTCCCGCTGATTTTCTATCTAGCGTCAGCGTTTTAGCGTTTCGAATTCGTCGACGATTTCACTAGCGGAAAGTTATGTGATTGGCAGACTTCTCAAATGTTCGCCCGTAGTTTTTCGCGTGCATACAATTAAATACGAAAAAGCTGAATCTTTCGAACGAAATTCTTCACTGTTTATACGTGTGTATATTGAAAGCTATCGATATAGGACGATACACACTCCTCGTGATACGCACGTGATATATTGAAATATACGTTAATTGAACATTGGTGGATTTTTGCAGGATTGTTATACATATACAAATACAGAAAAGCTTTCTTTTTGCGAATCTCTATTTTCCATGTATCTTAATATTCGAATATTACATCACCAGAAGAAAATGTCAGTAACTGGAAGCTCATCTGCCACTAACGGACATTCTATTCTAGTGCATTGAGTGAATGTTCAAATTTCTCATAAATGCTTGTATTTTTAAATGAATTTTCATACGCAGTCTGGCAATGACGAATGTTCTTTCATTTCCTAATTAATAGAAAGATAAATAAACGATCCACCGAAATATGATTATTCTCAAATTTGATATTAAAAAATAATTTGGATTCCGAATAAAAACTATGAACTAGAATTTCACAATTACTCGAATCTCTGACAAAGATTCATTGGCAGAATCTTTAGAATTGCAACATTTTAGTTAATAAAATTTGAAGTTACATAGAAATGAAACGCATGTATTTTAGAAAACAACCACTTGGAAATAACTCTGTTCAGGGATACAGCAGAAACGCGCGTATTCAAATGCGTAAACAACACTCCAAAAATATTCAGAAGTTCTCCGTGTAATCGTGCTCTTTCATCTGTCTGAGAACGTCAACAAGCAACGAATTTATTTCGTTTCGTTGCTTTGTCAATTTTGAGAGGAATTCCGACAAAGTATGTAGATGATTCTTTGACTCTTATAGAGTTTGTTCACTCCAAGATGAACTTTGTTATCACACTGATCAGAACGAGCATTTCTTCGTAATTTTTCATTGAAATTTCCTAGTATTTTTAGATCGATGTAAAATATAATACTTAAAATATTACAATATATATTGAAAAATATATATTTCATTATATTTTATAAAAATATTCTGTTATATGTATTCTGCATTGCGTATTTGTATTTTATATTACATTTGTTTGTAATACAAATTAAACTTCATTCGGTAATTTCAATCATTATAATAAATCATTCTCGGATCATTTCTTGTTTTGACTATTCAAATGAAATGTATATGAACAATGTTGTAGAAAGTATATTAAAAAATTACTCGAATAAATTAAAGAAACAATTCTGAACAATTAACAAGCCCGATATTGAAGTGCCGAGATTGGATCCTTTGGTGGAATTTGATTTTTAGTAGATTGCAACTTACCTCGAAAGGAGTGGAGCTATAATGAGAGACAATTATTGTAAGGCTAGCTAGAGGACAGCTCGGTGATTTATGTTTCTTTAATTGCACGCCCCTTTAGCACCTTCCAGGCAGAAGCTGTTCCCTGTTATCTTCGTCTCCGTGTTCTTTGAAAGCTGCTGCGCGGTCGGTTAAAGTACTTCAGTACGAGGAGAGGCTCGTTTGTTTGTTGGTATCGAGAAAAGCAGCGGATTCAATCGCGAAGATTTATGTCTGCCGCGATAATTAGATTGCTTAGAATGGTAACAACTTGTCAGGTAGAAAGATTTACCGACTCCACGTTGAGTAATGTTAACCTAACGATCATCATTAGCACAGGATTGAGAATTGTTTGAAATGGAAATTATCATTAAACAACTAAAGCAAACTCTAAAAGAACGGGGGGTTGAATTTCAATTTTTCTGCGATTAAATTTCAACATAGTAGTCTACATCTACAATTTCGAATATTTAAAGGAGAAACAGAAAGGTTTCGGTTAGCTTTTGATTCACTTGTTGGTTAAAATATTGACTAACTCTCGTTTGAAACATAAAAATATGGATACCAGTAATTTGGAAAATTCTTATTGTGAAAATACATTTGTGTTACACGGTATTTACGTAGTTATACGCATAATTTAAATTTGAATTGAATTTTTATTTTTTTTTTTTTTTTTCATTCTCATGTTGTCACGTGTATCATGATTCACAGAATTTTACATACATCTGTCAGATATTTCGGATATTTAAAACAGAAAAAGAAAGGTGACATCACTCTCGATGGCTACGGCCAATCGTAAAGACTTCATTAAGTAATACAGAATTGTTTTACACTTTTTGTTTGCCCGCGAAGGGTTGATACGTTGATGCATGAATTTGTCATAAATGCGATGTCGAAAGATTGAATTCGTCAGAAGGGACTTCAGCAAGAAGCTCTTACGAGAAGATCGATTCTCCGGTTCCGCGAGAAAAAATAATAAAAAAAAAAAAAAGGACGCGGGGGAGAGAGAAAAAGAGGTCTCGAAGAAGGAGTATCGTGTTGCCTCTTTGTAGAATTAATATCATACACCGCGTCAAGCGGACGCGAAAAAGACCGCGTTCTCTGGATCAGATCGTCGGATTAAGACGATTGAGATACGATCTGACCGCGTGGGATCACCGTAATCCGATACCGTAGTGGCAGGCCATCGAATCCTCTGTTACCTCCCCTTTTTGTATGAGCTCTTTGTTCCACGCGAGCGAGGTGAAAAATTAGAACGTTCCGAGGCGAATTAATCTGGCCACTTGAACGATACACGAGTCGATAAACTCGGGGAATTTGTCTCTCTTGGGGTTGAGATCCAGGGGATGAAAACGGATCTTGGGGCACGCGATGAGAAATTAACTATCGAGCGCTGTACAACGCGTATTTATATGGAAGTAAAAGGTTTCCGACAGAGTTAATCAACACATTCAAATCGCGTGGAAATTCTCGTGTTTAAAAACAATAAATTGTTTTCAATTTGACGATACGTATATCTTTCATATTCACGTTTCAAATAAATATGAAATGATATTAAACACAATTGAATAAATAACAGATATATACGAGTGGCAAATAAAATGAATAGAAATAAAATTATCGATTTAGTAAGGAAATGTTGCGTTAATTACGAATCGAAAGAGCAAATATCGATAATAAAAAAATCCTATATTAATTTTAAATCGTAGCAATCGAGCGAAACAATAGAATTAGTTACATCTTTTGATGAAATAATTTTCTTTGGTTTCGACACTGCGAAAGGTTGAAATCGGATGAAGCTTAAACCTAAGAAGGATTAATTGATGTGTCAGGCAGATTATAAGGATCGTGTTAATACTAAATAAGAGGAAATCGATCGTATAATTCTTTTACGGGTTCACCTTTCTTCATTACGAGATTAACACGATGTACATACGTCTTCGCCATTCTGACGAAATATTCTGCGTTTCAACGCCATGACGCAGTGATGTATGATTCTAAAATTCTCAAAGATCAAACGCGATTACGGTGTATCATTGTTCTCGTTTAAATAATCCAGGGACTTTGGTATTACCATCGATAAGCAAATTGCTGATAATGTCTCAGAGAAATGGAGTTGTGTCGGAGAAAATCGACGTCTCTATTTATTTTTATCTTTTTTTATTTTCTCCGCAATGTCTGTTTTGCAACGAATTCTCTTTCAAAGAAGTGTTACACATTCACGATCAAAAGTTCAGAGTATTTCAGGATTTCGAAAGAAATGAAGATTTCTTTAAGTAAATATAAGTATTTCATGCATGATATTGACAATGAGGATTGAAATTGTAATTAATTATATTTAGAAATGAAATTTATAGTTATGCATAATATTCACATCTTAGAAAATTCAACGTCTAAAATTCTTCATCTAGTTAAAAATTTTTCATCGTTTGTTAATTGTGCCTAGAAATAAAATATTTCGGAAAATTTATTCGAACAATTCAAAAGAAAGAATTATAATAAGAATTCAATTCAACTCTTCAGTTATCTGAAATCTTTGAAATTTGATCTAAAATAATTTCGTTCTCCAAGAAATCTGATAAATCTATAAAATGTATTATATAAAATGGATCTTTTCAAAATTCAAATGTCTATTTAACATTCTTATTCAACGATGAAATAATCAACAATCGTCATCGACGTTTCAATTTTCACTCCAATTGTGTCACACAACGTCTTTATTCGATATGTTTGTATCGTTTTATTTTATTTACATATGTACACTGTACATTCGAAGCTCTTCGTTCTCATTCGAGTCAACGAAACATCGAATGTTACCATTTCTATTTCAATTTCATCAGGGGTCTCGAATCTCGAATTTCGACTTAATCCCTATTTATATAATTTACATATTTCCTGTGTGGAGTTGCCTTGCTTGACAACCAATCGCCATTAGCTCCAAGTCGTCTTACCGAGTTAATTTACACGGTTCACCTTTACAATTTCACCTTATCTCTTTAATTATTGTCTCAACGAAAATATTCTGTAATAAAATAGACGTGTTGGTGGGCATTTCAGAATTTTTTTCATCCTTCTCTTCGAACAACATTTTTGACCATAACAACAAGTATGCTCTAAGAAGTAATAAATATCTAAAGTAACAAATGTATCTAATTCGAATGTACGAATCGCAACATTCTTTCTTTCAAACAACAACATTTTTAACGACAACGACAAATATAGTCTGAAAAGAAATAAAGTCAATAAGAATATCGATCCTCCAAAGACAACAGGTATACCCTTACACGAAATTCATTTGACGTGATCCTGTCGCATCACGTGAAAGGAGTTCCAAAGAAGAGGCAGGCAGATTGAGACATTCCGGATTCCAAGACTGGGTGCATCTATTTAGGAGGCGAGTTGGACCAGATAGTTGAACTCGCGTCCCGTTTCCAGACAACTTGGACGTTCTAATTAAGATTCCACGCTAGTCTTCGGGGATCTCCCTCTTGTCCGTTTGATATAAAACAACAGCCACGGATGAAACGAAACTTGGAAAAGAAAAAAAAAAGAAGGAAAGAAGAAACAGAAGAAGAAGAAGAGAAAGAGGACAACAGATACGGTCTGACAGATGGAAACGTTGAACGGTTTGACGGCGGGAGATTCAACTGCCGGGGCTTCTGGTCAGGTATAAAACGAACAGCCCGGCTGCATAATTATACCTTAAAAAGGATGATCCCTTTCGAGAGATTAAGGGACACTGCGCTCAAGACCGGCTGCTATCTTAATGAGCGTACGCAGTCCTTCGATGCCAGACAATCGTAATTAAGCTGCAGTGGCTTTGGCCGAGGTCAAGTATACTTTCGCTGCTTTTGCCAAGCTTGTTCTTCCGAGAGCGACGAGTTTCTACGTTAGGCGTTGCGTCTGTTCATTGACTCGTATGGATTATATTTGGATGTAGCGAGGAGCGAGTGATTAAATGCTGTGTAGTCGAGTGCCGGCTAAAATAACCGAACATGAAGATTATGTGTATGTAGATGTGTTGGACTGTGTGTGTAGGAGTGACCGATTCTTTAGACGATGTGCGTTCCCGTCCAAACAAAAATTTTGACAAAATACATTAACCTCGACGAAAGTGTATCTTTCGAGACCCGAGTAACTTTTCGAGTAACCGGGAGGGAAGGAAGCAAAATCCGGGAGGAGGAAGGAGAAAACATCGACAACAGGTTTTTCGTTGTTTGAAATCACAAACTGGAACGGACGATCTTCTATTTTGCGAGAGAAGTTTCGGCTCTTGACGAAAAATCCTCGGTGGCGTTCAACCACCGGGTTCTCCCCCTTCAGAAATCGCGCTCCATCGCAGCCATCTCTTTCATTGTCCAATTGGTAATGTCAGCCGCTATTACCCTGTTGAATACATTTAATAGGCAAAGGATTGACAGAGGCTCTCATTTTCGCGGCGCGGGAGGAGTACGCGGCGGCGCACGGCCCTCGCCGGGGGCCCGTGGAAACGCGGTCGACACCGGGTTGAGAATTATTATTCCATGTGTGGACGACCGGCCCCGCTAATAACAGGCCGAGCCTGGCCCGCGCATATGGCATTCAATGACCGGCCAATTGGACAATTGAGCTCAATCATAATAATACACACACACACACACACACACACATATACACACACATATAATATATATATTTTATACATACATATATGTGTGCGCGCGCGCGCGCGTGTGTATGTGTGTGTTTGTGTGTGTGTGTGTGTGTGTGTGTGTGTGTATATGTATATATGTATATGTATATACATATATGGATATACATATATGTACACATATATGGATATACATATATATGGATCGTTGCAACGATCGAGCGTTTCGGCCTGTTATCAATAAATTCACTTGCCGGAAAGTAAATTCATCGGTCGCGTCCTGATTTCGTCCGTTTCCATTCGTTCCTCCTCTTCCTCTTTTCCTTCGTGTCGCTGCATTTCGCTTGTATTAAAAATTAAATTGGGAAAATATCTGAGTTACTACTTCATCTTCACGATGTAATAACATGATAGAACATGCACACGAATGCGAAATAAATCTGCACAGATCCAAAAAGAATAAAAATATCGTGAATGTACACGTTCCAAAAATTTTTCGTATCTGGAAAATATTATAAAATATTCAAGCAAACGCGCCTCGTTATTGCTTATTACTTATTAACGATCGCACGTGTGCAATTGCCGGAAATTCCAAGGAAACGGCGGCTCCCAGTTTGAAGAAAGCATTTAATAGGACGCGTAGGGCCCGCATCGGGATCTGTTCACCAGATGTTGACCGTGTTTTCCATCGGCCGGCCAGTGAAATTCGACTTTGACCAGCTTCTTAGAACCTGATGTTTCCATTGTTGCGTGGAAACCTTAATGGAACTTTGGTAATGGAGGCGCAGGCTTACGAAATGTGTTCATTAGGATTTCACTACGTTCACGCGTTCTGGAATTTGTCATTATAATATTTTTATTGTCGATGTTTTACATATTTAATCTTATGGTTTGCTGCTGTGATAACAAAAAGATATGAAATTGATTTGTGTGTTGCTGTTGCTGTCGGTTAGGACTGTTAAAAATAAAATTACTAGAACTACTTTTACAACAAATTTTAGATTAAGAGCATTTAAAAACATTTACCCTTTAGATATAAAATTGTTGCATTTATTTAAGATACATGGAAAACCAGAATTGGTAATTTCAATTGGATTCTTTTAGACGAAAAATCTCAGTGGTTTTTAAATTGTATGCTAAATGGAGAACTTTTTGCAAAAAGTAGTACTACAACTTGTGGAGTATATGAATGATAAATTTTTCATATCTTTTTAAAATTTATTTTACTCAATTATTAGATTAAATTTGTAACGTAGAATCAAGATATTGTTAATCAAGTTTTCTTAATCTTGATTGGATTCGAGAACAAACACTCATTTTAATAAAGAGATTAGGGACGCGCGTGCAGGTATTTTGTGTTGTCATCTTATTTAAAAACACTCTGGGAAAGATATTTATGATTTTTTGACGAATTTTAAATGTTTGTTAATGTTTGTTAATGTTTGTGAAGTTATCGAAAAGGTAGTGGGTTTCGAATAAACTGATTTCTTGAAAATAAAGCTACAACTACGTTTAAGTAGTTCAAACGATTTTCGAACGAGAGCATAATATTTGATAATATTGATGATTGAAAATTATTGATTCTGCGCAACTATAACATATAAAAAACATAAAATTGAGTTATAATTATAATTTATGAATCACTACATCAATTATTATATAAATTATTACATACTAAATTATAAAAATATGATTCTTTAAAATAGAAGAATATTTTTAATTTCCAATTTTAATTTTAAATTAAAAACTTTATCGATTCTATTGTCTGAAATTACGAGACGTTGTTAGTTAAAAATTTTTACTCGAATTCTTAAAAATATTCCAAATTAATTTGGAATTGGATATATCTAGATTGGAATCGAAAGTTTTCAATTTAAATGAAAATCCGGTTTTTAAAATGAAAAAGAGCCAAGTCCGCAGAGTCGAATCCAAAGATCCAAGCTCGAAAATTGGAAATTCTCGATGTGAAGCACGAATCAGTGAAATCGGTGAAATGATTCGTAAAACAACGTAATACGATATCCTGTTGAAACGCACTGAGATACGCGAACTTCAGATTTCAAACTGATTGGAAACAGCGGGACAAACACGAAACCATGTAATTTTGCGCAACGATTTTTTCTTAGTAAAATGAATTCCCGTTTTCGACGAGTTCACTCTGGTACTACGTGTAATTCCCCATCTATCAAGATACTACACACGTACGATATTACGATAAAATCGTCGACAAGATTAAATGTCGTATCTCTCGACATATCGTGGAATATTGAAACAATCGAAAGATTCATAGGAAAGGGGGCGGGGAGAATTTTTAATTTAAATTTCGAGTTGTCTATCGCTGACTGTGTCGCGTTGCAAATTAAAATCTTTCGAGTTTTTTTTTAAGCTTATTTTGATACATGTTGAGAAGTAAATTTACGTTTTCCAAGAAATAAACGTCTAAAACTTGACGTCCCCTCCTCAAGTAAGAATTTTTTATAATTCTCACAGCTGTATATATTTGGAATAAATATAATCTGAAGATTTCAAATCGAATAGTTTAATTTAGAACAATTTAATATAATATGATTTATTTGTAATTTCTCCCATTAATTTCTCTTGCGTGTTTTGTAAACCTAAGTATGAGTGTAATTTGTTTTTGATTATGCAAGTTTCCATAATGATTCTCGTTAATCATTTGGTTAATAATCCTTCGATTATTAGAATAAATATAATTATAATCCTGGAGAAATTAGATTAAATTTCAGATCAGGATAATCTATAATTTTGTTGACTTGTACCTTTTTTCTTTAAAGCGAAAAGTTTTGCTAGAAAATTTTTCATCGACGACAATTTTAGAGGCTTTTAATTAATAATACTTTGATTATTGCACATGATATAGATATAATTTACAATTCTGAATATTTCAAATATTGAATTTTATTTATTTATACCTTCCTGCATCACTGTGTATTATTTTGTTAAAAAATTTTTACTCTAGTTACCATAGTTTTAATATTAGTTACAACATTTCCCACTAATTCTGTATTAATTGGAAAAAATTGTTAAAAAAAAAAAAAAAAACGATATTTCAAAATATTTTCAAAGGTGTCAAATCTTCGTAGCTCGTGAATGAAATTTTTTTTGCCGCACACTCTGAAAGAGATTTTTTCTTTTATTTCTGTCTGCCCTCTAAAACTGCCTTGTATACTTAAAAAATATTCGATTCGCTCATAAATCCGTCTGCCTGGTCGTCATCTGATCTTCAGGAGCTTCAATGACTTTGAACCGTTCGGTTTCCAATCTTCCGTTCTTTATTCTTTTCACTTGACTCTCAAGTATCATTGGTTCACAGACGAGAACAATACATTTACGTTAGATAACTAAAATTCAGGATATCTGATTCTGACTTGTACCTTACATTCTTTCGTGAAATGAAAAAAGTAATTTAATCTTAAATCGTTATCGAATTTGGGAAGACATTTAGAATAACATTATTAAATCGATACTTCAGATCGAGAACGGTTAAATCGTTTATTATAATATCACGAAGAATATCCAAGAATTAAATATCCTAAATATCAGTCATTTAACATAAATTGGTCAATTTGGTACAATTTGGAACGACTTTACTTATATATACTTCCCTACATTGTGTATTATTTTATTAAAAAATTTGTAAAAAATATTTTACACATGGTTAAGAATCTCAATTATTTATTAATTATTCTACCAATATTTAATTGCAAAGAAGAACAAATTTTCATAGGACGCAACTTTGGCTAACTGAATCGTTAATCTAGAATTTAGAATCTAGAAACCAGCGACTAAGAATCTAGATTTTTAGATAAAGTTTCTCCCTGTTTGTTGTACGTTAAAAGAGAGAGAGTACTAATGGCTGCAAGTAAGTGCAAGATGCAAATGAGGGCGGGGGTATAGGACGTTTGTAGCGTATGATCGAGCGGGAGTGGAGGGGCAAGAAATAGGTCTGACGTGAACGTACACAGAAAAGGATCAAAATTACGTGACTGGACAAAGGCCAAGATTCAAGATCAACAAAGAGGTATCGCACGCACGAAGTTCGGTTTCGACATGTTGATTTCTCAAAATTCCATCACGTTGAGTGTGCCAGTTCCCGTTTTCTTTCGCTGCATTTTAATGATCGGAAAAAAAAGTTCGACGATAGAAGAACGAGCAGTTAAAAGAGCCGTTGAAAGAGAAGTTTCCAATAATGACTCTCTTTTGTTCTTCTCTTCTTCTTTTTTCTTTTTTTTCGTGGGGGGAGGGGGGTGGAGGTAATTAAAGAAAGGGAGTTTTCTTAATTACCTCCGATATAATTCTTAATTATATCGGTAATAGTAATCTATTCTACGATAAATACATGGAATGAATTTTTTATTCTACGATAAAAATATGACATCCAAAAGATTATTCGAGAGTCAATCATTTGAGTAAAAATCAAAACTGGAAGTGTCGAAGAAAGCAAGGAAAACTACGTTGAAAATACTTTCATACGAAGATACTTTGCTTTTCGTGTGCATTTTCGCGTGGACGAAAAAAATATTGAAAATAGAGAAGAGATGAGGGAGAGGTGAAAAAAGCAAACGTTCGACTGCTATATTTAATCGCGTTCACCATTAAAAACGGATTCTCCGCTATATTTTTCCCGTGTATTTTTAGCGTTTTTCGCTTTCATCCTCCGTGGTATCGTGACGACGATCGCTATCCACGCGATTCTAACAATTTTTCACTTCGTGCTTTGCTTTTAACGCTTTTTCCTTCCTTTATGGGGTTATTCTCGAAATAGAAATTCTTCTCGAGGTCGTTGTACCACGCAAAGAATGTGCTATCCCCGGTTCTTCACACGCTCTGCGATGAATCGAATCGCCTAATTTTTTTGCGAATTTTTCTTTATGATGAAGAGACTGTCGTCGAATTTTCTCATTGATCGATATTTCAGCGATCGGTTGTTGTTATTAATCGATACGGGTCATACGACTGAACTGAAACTGCTTACAATTTTTAATAATAAATTTTATTAGCTATTAAAATATACATAGAGAGAGAGAGAGAGAGAGAGAGAGAGAGAGAGAGAGAGAGAGAGAGA
>KQ435803.1:304206-339854 GCA_001276565.1 Melipona quadrifasciata
CTGAAGTCAATCAGTGTAAATCATTTTTTATTGCTAGATTTTTATGCAATTTTAAATTTTTATGAACATGGTCGAAGAAATATAGCCTGAGCAGAAATTTGTTTTCAATACTAATTATAGGTAAGTGTTCTGTTTTCGATATTTTGCGCGTCGAATAAATTCGCGATCTATTCATTAGAAATGACATTACTCTACAAAAACATTTTCCTTGCTAAAATCATCAGTGAATAATTAATAATAATCAGTAATAATTATATCACAATCGTCTTATAATAAAATAATTAAGCTGTTTTGTTAATTGACGATTTTAACAACAAAAAGAGCATTAGAAGTTGGGTTCTGGATTGATAAATTTTTGAATTTTTAATTCTGGAGTTTGTTTTATTTGATTTAGCACTAATGTTTATTTGAAAGATATAAAATACAAAATAAAACTAAATACTTTAATTAATAAATAATTGCCAAAGTCATCTACGATGAACGTAAATTTTGTTAAATTCCAATTTTATTACAGACAGTTCAGTTTTACCAAAAATAAATTTGAAAATTTTACGTGATTCTAATTCAATGACCAAGGATCCAGTACGAGTCAATCAGTACAAGTCACTTTTCATTAGAAACACGTTTGTCCTGTGCAAACACCCCCACGATTATTGTCAAAATCATCCCCACGAAAGAATCGAGTCATTACAATACAATCACTATAGTATCATAATTAAACTGTCTCGCCAGCAATCAATTTTAAAAAAATGAATGTATGTTTGCACGGGACAAGTCATTCCTGATAGAAAATGATTTACGCTGCACACTATAAGGGGGTTCCGGTGTAAACGTAAATAACTAGGTAAATGAAATACGGCTCCCGGAGTATAGTATTAGATAGAATCTATATAAAGCTATTAAAAAAATCCGCTCGTGCCGTGTTACACACGGTTTAAATCGTGTAAGAGTCAACGCGATTATAAATTCTCACCTAGTCGAACCTGCTGTCCTTGGATTGCCCGATCGATCTCCAGCATCAGGAGTATCCCAACGATAAGACGTTTCACGACCGCCATCCTGAGTTCCTCGACGACAGGTATGGATATTTATTGGCGCAGCATCGGTGACTTTCTAAAGAAAAAAAGAAAAAACAATATGCGTTTTGTTAGATAGGTTAATCAAAAGGATATTTCTACCTTTAAACGAATGTCTACCTTTTAAAATGAAAGATTATTCCAATTTATTAATTTTTCCAACGTTCAATTAGTTTAATAAATAAGGACAATTTTCATCTTTTAATCGAAGATTGTTTCAATTTATTAATTATCAAGTTACGAATTTAAAAGTTTTAATTTGTTAATTTTCAAACGTTTAAGAATGTTTAACGAATAGGAGTAATATCTTATAAAATATATTATAACGCAATTTAAAATTTATTATAATTCTTTCATTCTAAAGGATATAATAATATAAAAATAATTTTAAAAATAATCCGTGACAAACAACAACAAGGACAAACAAAAAGAAGGAACGACAAAAGTACGTTCGTAAATGTAATTTCAAATATTTATCCAAAAAAAATATTTGTTGAAAAGATCTGAAACGCAGGAAAACCAACTTCACGTTTGAAAATGAAATTAAAAAGCATCCTTCTCTTTGAAAGGCCTACGCCATTACACGTTCCTTCGTGCCTAATCTGAGACACTAAAGAAACAGATCCTGCAAGGGATCTCCGGAGAGAGAGCGAGTGGGTTATGGTGCAACGGTTACTGATCTATGGGGTTGAGTGCAAGGATGCACGCCGGACGTGTTCTGGCGTTCGAAATCCTCTGACAATGAGGCGGCCATGTGTTTCTTTTCTAGTCCGACACGCTTGCAATAGTCTATCTACAGTCTGTTACAGGGCTTCTCAAACGTTCCCACTTGGCGACTCTCTTTATCCAGGCAAATATTTTTGCGACCCCGCAATATCATATAAATCATATAGAAATCACAGAGAAAATCATATGTATCATAAAGAAAATTTATTCGAAAATATAATTTTACCATATATTAAAGACAAAGCCAAATATTTACATTAATCTTTTAGTTCTGCTAAAATTTCTGCAACTCCTATATTTAGTTACACACACACGACCCCATACTTTGAGAAACCCTGCTCTATTATACTTTACAAGATAGAAAACGTTGCACCCTGTAATACTCTGAGAAGTGTCCCGTCGTTTTTGATCGGATTTATGACGATTCGCCACACGCGCCGCTTTGTCGAGAAAGATAACAAAGAAAAAAAAAATTCCATCCCAATTTACCGGGGGCCCCTTGTAAACCGGCCCGATGGTTACTCTTAAATACGCCTCTATTTATAAAGAACCAGGCTGGTCAACGATTTTTGCCGATCGTTTTCCAAGGATTTCGCCGGTGTGGGCGTTACGTGTTTTTCATTTGATTTTGTTTGACGGTGTTTAATGCAACGGGTCGCATGGTTTGGGTTGAAAGGTTTCAGGAGGACGTGGTGGTTTGACACCTTGAGCATTAGGAGTTTGTAGCCTGATAGCGGGTTATTAATTGTCCGCCATTAGGAATGTTGTTAGATAAGAGGTATTGGGAATTTTAGGAGAGCGTCGCAAGTTTCGTCTCGAGCTCACGTTTGATGCTCACACTCGGATATTTGAATTTAGATTTGGGAATTTAAATATATAACTATATTACATTGTACAATATATAAATATATTATATATATAATCATATTGAAATAATAACAATTAATATAACTTTCGAATTGATAATATCGAAATATTGTATATAACATGAGAAATATATGATAATGATTACGCATATACATTAATTTATATCACGTTTATACTATATTGCATATATTTTATTCAAATGAGTCGTGACACATATGTGACTTACCGATCGTATAAGTAACACACACACACACACACACACACAGTATATATATGTATGTATAATAATTTAGTTTTATTTCCAATTTTATCACAGCCTAAGTTGCAATCGTAAAGCACAATTGCAATAAGCGTTGGACATTTACGACCCCGACGAAACAAGTGCATAAATCAGTCGGCGATTGATTCCAAGCTGATTGAGAATTATACGAAAATTCAGACGCAGCCTTCTGCTCGTTCACCAGGCTTATTACAAAAGACCAGCCGTCCGGAGAGGCAAGGAACCGCGTTATAATGATTGCGCGGAAACGCATAAAACACCATTCTCAACCGTTGAATTTAACCGATAGCAAATTTACTCGCGCGATCCGTTCTTTCGTGCTCGTTAAAAGTTGCGTTGAAACGTTCAGTGTCTATTCTTCGGGGTCTGAAACTGTCCGCCAACAAGTATTTACACTTGCTCGTTGCAAATTGAACACGATGGACTGCTCTCGCGTGATGGCGAGCCGTGTGATAAAGTTCTCTACGTGCCAATAGTTTCTACGTGCTTTTTACATTCCAATTTACGAGGGAGGGCGTAAAAATATATAACGTGTTCCGTGTTTCTCAGAAGTGATCCGCTCCGCTCTTTTTATAAATTTCGTCATTTTCTTATTTAGATGTATCATTGATCCATACCTTTACCCGTGAGTTATTGGAACTATCTAATTTTAAATCAGTGAGTATTATTATTATTATTATTATTTAGAGATTATTTTTATGCAAATTATGTTTTTGAGAATATAATTCAAAAAATAGAACCTTGATGAAAAATTGTTTTATATAAGTATTTACGTACGAAATAATATTACTGAAAGTATTTTACTTGCGATATATTTTATACATTTTTTCGTATTACGTGTATTTTGTGCAAATCCACTCTGAAAATCATATTTTAATCATATTACTATTCGAAAATAGTTGGAAATCAAGTGGAACTTGATTAGAAATTTGTGTCGTCTATTAGCTGTTACAGGAATTGTTCTAATTGAAATATTTTGGATAACTAGTTGTATCCATATATTTTATAATTTAAATAGCTTACGATATATTATATTGTATTATAATATACATTATTATAATACACCAATGTATATTATTATTTGTTGAAAATCAATACGCCTCATCATTTACATTATACTCCACAGTTATAATAAAGTTGTACGAGTATATAACGAGTATATTTATTTTCATTTATCATAAAAAATCAAAATTGAACAATTCACAAGTTGCAACGACGCATTCTATAGAATCTAATTCTCCGCGAGTTTAATCCAATTCCACTCCGAGCCACTTTGTGAAAGCTTAATATCCAACAATCGACTTACTCCATTATCCCAAATAGGCGACACAAGGAAGAGGAACACGTAGGCAATCCAATTTTCCAATATTCTCCGCTTACTCGATTGCTTTCATTACACCAACGTATTCTTCCAACCCAAATGTGGATCCCATTCACATTTCAAACCAAATCTGACGCTTATTCTCCTCTCACTCTACTCTCTTCGCTTTCCATTCGATCTCCGCAAGTAAAGGAAAAAACGAAAGAAAGAAAAAAGAAAAGGAGAAAAATATTCATTCGAGCAAAATTTACATATTGAATTTACATAAGTAAATTAATATGCTGGCATATTGGAGATGAGTGAAAAGGGAAAACTCGTGCAACCAAGCCCGGAGATTAAAATTCTGTTTTCACCCTCGAGGCGAGCCACTCGTTTGATAATGGCGTCACGGAAGCCGAATATTTCGTCCGCTTATTTATGCGTTTACGCTTTATCGGGCGTTTAATTCTCCAAAGCTGCCCGGTAAATAAGATAATGTATTCGATCCTGTCTGCATATTCTCCGTCTCTCCCTCTCTCTGTTTGTCTCTTTCTCCGTCTGTTGTTTCTACTATCTGATAAAATTAAAACCACCGTTTTCACTGTCTCGTTCGTGATTTCGAATTGTCATTTGCACAACAGAATAAACGCACCCCCTCGTTGGAAAGTCTTGGAACAAATTCATAACAGAATACAAAATTGTTCAGTTAATAGAATTTTCGGACAATAGAACAATCAGTTTTCTCATATTAAATTACGTGTGTCGTTTGTTGAATATTTATTTTTATACGAAACACGAGAAGCTAAGAATGTTACGTTCTTTTTCAATGTTGAAATACTCGTTTGTATTATTTTAGAATAGCAAGCAATGCTTTTTGTTGCACAACATAAAATATAAGAACATACATCCTCATCGCTTTTGTTTGCTTTTTCGTTCATAACTTTTGCGACATTGTCAAATTTCTTTCAAAATACATTGTTTACACTTCATATTGCAATAACTATTATGTTATATATTGTAACAATTGTTGTATGATTTATATCATTATATCATTCATTTAATAATATCGTTAAAACATAGATGTACACAATTCAGATTGAATACAGTTGTTTTTTACAATTTTAAAAATCATTTAGCATCATCCTCAACCAACAGTCACACCTCTTCGAATTCTCAACTCCCTGAGAAACCCTAAATCCCCGCGTTTTTCTCGCGTTTCATCCGTCATTTTCGCTTTTCTAAATTCAAGAGAACGACACAAGACACTTTTAATTTGTCCTCACGCGTTGCTAAAGAATCGAATCACGCTTTCCACGTGATAAATCGCCGTTAGTTGTTGCACCAAGGGTGGAATATATTTTCTTAGGCCCGGTGAGTCGGGGCTTTGATGTGGCTGCATGCGTAAATCAGCCGATTTCCTTCGACAAATCTCGAGGAAAGAGAGAGGCGGAGGGATGGGGGCAGGAAGGACCTGCCCATCCCCGAAATTTATGCTAAGCGAACCCCTCGGGTGGTCCCCTCTTAAGATCCGGCTGCCTGTAAATTTGAATTCCTCCAGGGATGACCGTGACTTTCGTCCTGTCATATTATCCTATCGTTCCTGGCGCGATGCGTCGCTGCTTCAGGAAGTATAAAGCAACCTTTATTGCGTCTTCTATCATAGCCTCAAGTGGGTGTCTCTCTCTTCCGCCAAATCCTTTTCTTGATTCGGCTAGAGTTTCTCGGTAATGGCGAGAAGAGATAGCTGATTGTGAGTTGGATTTTTATTTTTGGGCGACAGGTCTTGGGCGACATTATTCTTCCTTTGCGAAATCGTCTTGATTCGATTAGTGAGGTTTTCTGTTTCTTGGTAAAAAGAAATAAAGTGAGATGAGAGAGAGTTCTTTCTTCTTCTTCTCCATTTTTGTTCTCTGATAGATTTCTTGCAAATACTCGTGAAAAATTTGATTTGTCGGTTTCTATTAGTTTATTGTCACTAAACTGTCGATTTTTATGCAATTTCGTGTTTTTGAAAACGTAATTGAAAAGATAGAATTTCGATAGAAGATTATTTTATCGAAATCATTATTCGTTGTTCTTTCATATTCTTGACAGTCTGTGCAATTTTTTACATTAATTTATTTCTTATAAATGCAATAAATACAATTCGCCGTCTAATTATTATATTTTCATATTGTATTTTGATCATATTGTGTTTTTTTCGAACAATCACAGATAATATACAAAGAGTATTCTATACTTGGATTACAAATATAATAATTTCCAACATTCTATTTTATTCCTGACCTTACTGTTCTTTGCGATACAGATTAGGAGTAGAGTTAAATAAAATTGAAAGTTTCAAAATTGAATAACTGATTTTTAAATTATTATAGTTTAAATTGTAATTAGTAAGACTTGGCTGGTAGAAAACAAAATAAATGTTCACTTTTAAAATCTCAAGTCCTAAATCTCCCAATCCTTCAAGAGAGCAAAGAAGTTTGCGTCACGTTTCGACTCAATCTGGCCACCAGATTTTTGTTACCAACAACAAAGAATCTCTACAGACCTGCAAAAATTTCGAAATCCGATTCACATTCTCTCTATTCTCTGTTTCTTTACTTCCAAAACACTTCGGCGATTTTCTCACGTTGAAAATAGACGCGTAGTTTTCTTCCTAGAGAGTTGAACAAGTGTGACAGGATTTGAACGATGCTCGTGAAATGTTGATCCCCGCCTGCGGACTCATAATTCTTCTTTTTTCTCTTTCTCCTTTCCTCGCCCCTGTTTGCCATGTTTTCTTAGGTTAAAATGTCTGTCCTCGGTTATAAAGGAAATTTAATTTTTTACATACGTCTTTTTTCCTCCCATTTCCTTAGTATAATATAATATTTACTCTGAAGTGTCTAATCTGATTTTCCATATCTTTCATCAAGTGATCTAAAATAACTGATGACGCAGATTTCTGTGCATATTTTACGTTTTATTCTAAATACAGGCAAAGAACAATTAGATTTTTTTATATCAAATAATTAGACTTTTAAAAAATTTCCATCCTATGACTATCAAATCCTACATGTCCAAATGTCTGCCATTTCTTAAGACGCCATTTTGTATAAAAGTCGAAAAATAAAAAAAGACATCGCATTTTCCCAAATTTTCTGAAATGTTGTATCCTTAATTACGTTCTTAAATATCCTTGATTTTATGTTGCATATTATATTAATAAAAATATACATTTTAATGGTGAAAATTGGTGTATCAATCGTCATCTATAGAGTCACAATTTTCAGTTTGTTGTGCTTTCTTGAAATATCGTTAGTTCACCCGGGAAAAAGACAAAGAGAATCTTCAAAGGAATCGCGCGCGCGCGCGCGTGTGTGTGTGTATACATATATGTATACACGTTCGCGAGAGACATGTCCTAGGGATCGCATTTATGGTGATTGTATTGCAATCAGTTCGCATAAGGCTGGAATGGCCATTAAGATAATTGGTCAAGTTACGTTTGATTGATTAATCGTGGATTCGATTTACTATGATCGTTTTTTTATATTTACGATCGATTGTTTGATAATGAGCTGGGCGAGCAATGAGCATGACAGTTATCGACTGTCGACGATTATTGTTTATTTGCGTTGTCAGAAAGGACTCGCAAATGGAATGATAGTGTGTCCGGTGTTTGCGAGCTGACAAATTAATGTTGATAGCGAGGAATGAAATATATGTTTTGTTTAAACGTGTCAACATCTGTTAACAAATTGGCTAATTAGCTTGTTGGCTAATATAATATTTCTAATTGGCCAATATAAATATTTCTAATTGGCTGATATAAATATTTCTACAAAAAAATTTTTTTTTTTATTATATATATATATATTACTGCATATAAGTTATATATATTGTTAGGTGTAGAAATTCATTCATCGTCTTTTATATCTTACCATTCACTTACCGGTAAATTCGTAAATAATTCTTTTATTGATGGAGATTTTTATTCTAAATATCAAGATGATAAAATACTTGAGTTTAGAGAGTTAGATTTATAATTGATTCAACGTGCAACCATAAAAATATAAAATTAATTTGAGGATAAACTGATTAATAAATTGATGACCGAAATAATTCGCACTAGTAACTTTAAGTTATATTTGTCCTGTATTTTCAAATTGCAAAATACGCGGTAACAAAATGTTAATAGTTAGAAGGGATTCACAGAATTAACTTCTACATCTAATACTATATTTTTCAAGAGAACACAGTGGTTTTGTTTAAAATAACAACAAATTATATTTAATATAAAAAATGTTTCTTGAGCAATTATCTTTAGGATACAAGAAATTTACTCTTTCACTTTTCTAGCCAAATTTTACTCGTTTCTTCTTCACGATAACCCAACCAAAAGAACGTGTATGTATTTTCAAATCTGTACAACCCCAATTTCTAGATATTCTGATTTTCTTGGCAAGCAGTATCATTAATATTGACGCGAGGACCACGGCCTACAAAAATTCAGAACGTGCTCGTCGCTTCGCGACGTTTTAAACTTTAAATGTTGCTCTCGTTTGCAAAACACACGCTAGAAATCATGTCAATTTGGCACGGACAAAACCGTTTCTCGTCCTCGGCGGACACGTTTTTTTCGAGAATCTGGCCGATCGCCAGGATCATCGCTGAAGATCGACGTTCTCCAGAGATGGGGGCGATGGAGGAAATACAAGTAGCGAGTCGAACACATTTTCCCACCGGTTAACAGTGTTTGTTTTTCTTCTCATCCTATTCTCTATCCTGTTTTCACGTTTCTTTTAGGATATTTTTGACGATGACGTTGCAATACTTTTTATTTCAATTTTTTACTGCACGTGTTCATTTTGTTTCTCATTTTCTCTTTTTTCTCTCATTTTTCTCAATCATATTCTCTTCTTTCCTTGACATTTTACGTTAATATTCTATTGTTTGCTTTTTTTGGCACGTTGCAAGTCAATTTTCAATTCGTAAGTCTAAGAAATTTATTTTCTATGAAACCTGAAACCTATTATATTATTTTCTCGAATTTCTTGAGAAATTTATTTCCTATGAAACCTAAAACTTAACTAGTAGATTTTTCATATTTTTGGGAACATCATTAAGAAAGTAGAATCTCGGTAAACAATTGAAGAATTTTCGTAAGTACCAAATAACAAATTTTTTAGGAGGAAAAGAAATATTACCAAAATTAAGTTTAAAGTAATTTATCAGTGATTTTAACACTATTAATAATTAATTACGAAAGGAAACTTCTACCTGAATTGCATATCACAGTATTTTCATCAGCGCATGGAACGTATTTCAATAAAAAAACAAGACTTTTAAATTTTGGCACTTGCAATATTTTTTACAAATCGTGTCCTTTGTCATGTATGGTTTGGTGTCAAAAGATCATCTACGTGATCTGAATCTACTTATCATCGATCGGAAAGTGTTGTTTTCAAGGGGGATCCCCTTAACCCGGAAACCAGAAACGTTTGGGCGGAGGAGGATATATGTGGTTTATTGGTCGAGACAAGGCGTGTATTTCGAGACTGGACAAATTGAATGAAATCGCTTGAACCTGTTCCTTGGCCTCCAGGGACCACCTGTAATTATCGTAACGTAGGTCAGGATTTTGATGGCGTCCGGCAAGGTAGTAATTTGAAGGTCGACGCCGACACATTCTCGTTTCTTCCATCGAGTATTTATTAGGCGTTGCGTGCCTTCGAATTAATTTTCAAGACAAAGTGTAGGAGAGAGATTCCGAAAGAGTTTGGAAGCTTTGATTTCAGGTGATTTGTATGGGGAAATGATTTCTTTGTTTCTTTTGAAGAAAAAAAATGGCAGACTTAATGCTAGAAATATTACGCAAGTGTGTCTAACAAACTCATATTCTTTCTTTTTAGTTGAAGTTAGAAAAAAAGGTTAAAATTACGATATTAATATAAAAAGACTGACAAGTAATGATAATAATAATTTAAATTATAATAAGGATTAATTGCTGCGTATGGATAATTTAGTTATAACAAAAATTATAAAAAGAAATTTTAATAACAATCTCAGGAAAAAGAATAGATTCGAAGAGTCAATGGTGCACAAATCACTGACTTTTTCACCGCATAATCGCGTAAAGTCAGTTTTATGGGCGTAGACCATGGTAGAAAATTCGATTTTTCTGTTCTTCCATTAGTTCTTTCCCCTACTAAACTGTTGGCCTTTTTAATTTACGCGCGCTCTGGTTATCGTGAGATGTTAGTTTACATGGAAACGTCATTAGCGTCATTGTTTCGTTTGATTGGAGACCAGGTAGCAAAGATCTTTTCGGATAATTGCGTTCAGTTCGATGGAAATTGATGTTTTAAATCGAGTTTCATGGACTTAATGGCGACCGAAGGGGAAGTTGGCGCCTGGATCTAGGTTATGTTTATGGGTTGGAGCTGGTTCGAGGAGAATTCTTAGATTTTATGGGACGCATGGGGAGAACTTGTTTTGGTAATTAAAACGAGTATTTTGTGGGGCAAAGTTGAACTTTTACTACTGTTTCTTTTAATATTTTCTTTTTTCGCTTGCGTGAAATCAAATCTTGTGTCAGAAGAATAAAGAATTTTTTAGTTTCTTCTTTTCTTCTCACGGTGAAAACCGTATTTGCGCTTGACATTTAAAATATTTTTAAAGGTAATAGAAATTTTTGTTTTTGACGGACATATTGGAAATTTTCATTATTTTCAAATGATAAAAATCATTTCTTAGTAGGAAATTTTTGTTCCTACAAACGTTTCACTGTAAGTCAACAATTTCGAGAGTTTTTTTAGAAACGACTTGAAACATTCGAGAATATATACTCTTCGTGTACAATGTACAGTTTTATATGGCAGATGAATTTGTTACTTTATTGCACATACGATTATACATGATTTAAGAAAATTTAAATAAATCATGTATAATAACGCGGTACGACACGATTTGAGTAAACTACATTACTTTGAATTGACAAAAAATCGAGTTTAAAAATACGTATAGAAATTTCTCGTAGACGTTCTCGTTGTTATATATGTAAGTATACAAATTTAACTATCCATCGTCCGTAATGAATATAATTTCAATAAAGTGTACCTACTTATTTCGTATTTTTAAAAAAGAAGTGGACAGAAAAGAAAGCGGAATAACGTACTCAGAACCAATTTTAAAATATAACACTACGAGGATTTTTACGAGCGCGAGAGCTCAACTCCGAGTGTCAAGACCCTTAATTACCGATTCTTGTGGGCGCAACGTTTGACCAGCGGTTTTGCGATGAAAAAATTGGAATCCTTTGAAATTACAGTCATCCCGCGGTCTCTCTGTTCTTTTATTTGCATGTTACTTAAATGAAGCGCGGAAAGAAATTGATAGGTCGAAGCTTCCGACTCTGGTATTACTCCTCATCTTGCACCACGCGCGTCGTAATGTCTATTTTCTACTGTCGGAGTGGCGAATTGAAATTCTAACGCTAGTGCTTGACCGTGTCCTTGTTCTCTAATTGAAGATGGAAAACGGTGATCGTACGCGGGACAATGAGTATGCTTTAGAAATGTGCCAACACTTTGGTTAATCAATTAAAGACTAAGTAATAATTTGTCATGATGCTATAAATACTTTTCATTTCTCCGAGTTACAGACATAATGTCTACATGAAAGATATAATGATGAAGAAAATATTAGACGAATTCTCGTCATTTTGTAATCATAATGTTAAAAGACAGAATTGTAGTAACATATTTATAACAAATTAATTAATTAGAAGCAATATTTTTTATGAAAAAAAATGTTTTATGAACAAGTAACCTTGTTGCGACAGTACTTGAATTATTTGAATCAACGATGAATTAAAAAGAAATCTTTCTGTGAAAAAATACTGTGTTAATAAAATACTTGGGTCTCGTTTGAACATCAGAATAAATGTAGGTAACTGGATAATTTTTTTTGAAGCGATCCTTTATTTCAAGAATCACGAATAGATATAATAGACATGTGTATATCTCAGAATATACGGTTAATTTCGACAAAAATTTTTCAAATTTTTTCAAAGATTAATAATTACATCTACATATACGCACCAATATCATATATATATATATATATCAATTTTAAACTTTCTATCATCTAGAAAACCTAGAAAATAAATAAATAAATAAATAAATGCACATTCTCTACCGACACCAGACTTATCGAGAAAATATTTTAAAAAAAAGGTGCCAAGTCGTAAAGAATAGGATCGATTTTCCCCGCACGAAAGCGTGGCTCGTCCTCGGTAGAATTTACGAACCAATTCGAAGATGGAGGTGGAGCATCGTCTCTTTTCCTCGGAAGTCTAATCGAAGTCGCTCGAGAAATCTCGGGCTCGAGAAATCTCATCCACCCACCGTGTGTGCCTGTGCTTGTCGGCGTTGGATCAAAAGAGGGAAACCATGCAGCAAGAAAACAAGAAATGAAGAAGAAAAGGAAGAAGAAGATGACGAAAAGAAAGAAAAAAAAAAACGAGAAAGAAGAGAAAAAGGATCGGTTGGAAGGTGTAGCCTTGTTTTCTGGAAGGCAACGCTCCCGTGAGCGGTGTCTTAGCCTATAAATCCTCCACCGTAAACCGTAAAACTGGGTGAGCCGTAAACCGGAAGCACGTGGCTCCGCCAGAGCCCCACATCACGTCCATCGACGTCACTATTTCACGCCAACGCGCGCCACCGGCGAATCTCTCCTTTCGATTGTATTCCGAACTCTGTTCTGATTTCACGCTCCCTCTTGTATATAACGTGCACGTACAATACTCGCGCGACAATTCGCTTTTATATGTTCTCAGGCCTTTTGAGAGCAACTTTTCATACGGTCTTGACGTTGCTTTGCTGTGATCTTTCATCTTTTCTATTTTTCCTTCTGGTTTTTTAGTTTTCTTTTACGTAGGAAAAGTCGCGGTACGTGGTCTGTTAAATGAGGTTCCGTGTGTTCTAGTTTCTGGTGTTGAGACTTGAATGGATTTTAATAGTAGGTTTTGTCTCTTCCTTCTCGCGTGTAATTTTTCTTTTCTAAGGTGTTGATGACTATTGATTTTTAATGAGATTTTAAAACATGGTCGAGTGTTTGACATTTAGTGTTGCGCGTTGCTTGAAACTTTCAACTTCAAATTTAAAAGTATACTTAATATACTTAATATACGAAATACATGGAAATTCTGCAAATTAACGAGGACACTTTTAATATTAATCATATCTTACATACTTGGACTTTAATATATTATATTGGAATTTTCATGCATTTGTTTTTCATAAAAATTTGAAAGTAAAAATGTATAGAATGCACGCAAAAATTACGCAAAAATGTATAAAATGTTCAAAATATAATTCTCTTTGTAAAATTAACATATATGCAATTATATAATATGTATGATATAACCAAAATTACGACTTAATTTATGTAATTATTACTTGAAAGTAATACCAAAAGTAAAAATCTGAGAATCTTTCTGTATTTACGGAGCTTCGAAGGCTTGTCAAAAAGAAATGGAAATCGACTGTACCGACGAATTATGTTGGGAACAGGTTGTGTCAGGTTAGTGTTATCCTAAAATATCCGGAAGGGTGTCGATCTTTGCAGTAAGCCGCTTACCGGAGATATATCTGTTCTAACTCTATGGGATTCCGCTCGTATGGGGAAAGTTGCGAGCGTTCGTGGGTGGTCTGAATATTTTTCTTTCACGATTTCACCGAGCGCAAAATAAATATCTCTCCTGGTTTGTTATCTTCTGTCTATCCGACCTTTGAATTTTTTATCAGGGAAAAGGATAAAGGAATTGTGTGGAAAAATAACTGAAAATGAAACAAGAAGGTTGAAAAGTAGTAGCTAATAACAATATAGTTGAAATAGTTTTAGAATGATAAAACTTGGTATAAGAAGTGGTAGAAATATAAAATATAAAATAAAATAAATTCAATATTTGATTCTTCTACTCGTTGAAACACTATCAAAAAGAACTGAAATATTTCTCAATGCTCAATTCTCTGCTATGTTAATCAAGAACCAATTGAAATAAAGTCTAACTAAAAAAACTAAAATTCTCAGAGTGAGAATTCTGTCTAATTTTCACAAATAATCTAATCTACTATAAAATTCTAATTTCTAATTACCGCAAAATTTTTAAATAGAAGTTAATTAACTTTTACTTAACAGTTCGATTATAAGACTTCAATTTTGACCTTCACAAAATTCCTAAAACGCAACCGAAATTTCCAAAATCAACTTTTCCAATTGTAATTTACGTGCAAACACGAGTTAAACAAAACCAGCAGTTCCAATGACCCTATCCTTTCATCGACACCACATTTGCAGTGGTTCGTTCTCGTATTTGCCGTGCACTCGGCTACGGAATGCACTTTTCGATCTCTTGTCAGCATCCAAATCCAGCGAAAGAATCGACAGTCACCGGCGCGAAAGAATCGAATTTCGACTTCGAGTGTAGACGAGAAGCTTGAGCGCGTTCTCTCGATCAATATTTGAGTTGTGCTACCGATCACTGACGAGCACACAGAGCGAACAACAACCTTTCGGGCGAAGCCTTTCACGGTCGGGTACCGCAAGAATTTCACGCCACGCGCGTTTCGTTTCTCGCGGTAGTTTTACGATTTTCGTTAGACGAGACGCTCGTAAGAATCGTGGAAGAAAGGGGGAATAGAGAGAGAGAGAGAGAGAGAGAGAGAGAGAAAGAGAGAGCAAATGGATTGGGGAAGAAGATAGGAGCTGCGCGCTTTTATATTTCTATAAGGATAATTAGACGGGAAATTATTTTCAACGCACAGTCGGTATAATCTAGTATTGCAACGAGTATTACAGCTAGTATTGCATTAATAAATTTCCAAGGAATGGGAGTCTTGTCTTGTTCGAGTAAAAAAGTTCTGTAAAATTGTACAGTATAATATTTAATTGTACCCGGTACAATATTGAAACGTAATTTAATTATACAAGGTAACAATATTGAAACGTAGAAATTCACCAGGAAACAAAGCTTCTCGCATCGAGGAAACTGACGTTGATATAAGAGCGATACGACTCGTTGGCAGCCACGTTTTCGGTGATTTCACGTCCACTTTTGATTTTTGGGACTCACGGTTCTGTTGTTCAGCGCCGTGCTCCGGTACCGTAGACTAAATACCGGCATTAAATTAGGGAGAGGTCGACTCTGAACAAGGCGTCCCGGTGTGTAATATACGCGGCCGAAATGGTGTAATGAATTATGACCGGCGAGGATGAAGTCAGCGTGTGCCGGCTTTAACGCAAACGTTGTTCGAGAAGTGGTCTTTACCACTTCTGACTCTCTCTCAATCCGGCCATTCCCATTTATTTCCAGACAATTTTGTGATTTCTTGAAGGCTTGATGAACTATTGTCGCGAAGAAATTGCTCGTTATTTCGAAGTGCAAAGATTTAATTCGTTTCTTTTCGAGAAATCTCACGTTACCTAAATCACACGTATTATTAATTATAACAGAGTTCTAAAATTAAAAGATTTTCTTTTCCTTTTTCTTTTTTCTTTGAATTTGAATGCTTGGAAAAAATTAGTCTTGGAAGTTAATCAGTCTTTTTATGCATTGTTACTTCTTCTCGGGGATCAGATGAAAATATTGAGAATTAGGATTTAAAAAGGACGAGCTCTATTTTATGCACATAGTTATTGTATAAATATTCCAAGCAAGCAGAGATCTGCATAAAAATGTATGTTTCCCGTAGCTTGAGACAAGGGTCATTGTAAGTAGCATGTGTTAAGAGTTTTGCATATATAGAGAGGGTAATGTGCATTTTACGAGCGTGTAAAAATCCGCAAGTGCGACCGCAATGTAAGCACAATTCCTATAAAAGGATACGGCAACAATTATGTTTGTCAATATCTTTATCATTTTTATAATAATATTTACTATTGATGAATACTACGTACCAGCGTGCAAACGTGTGAAATATTTGCCATTGATTGATAATGCAGAAGAATATTGGAAACAATAACTCTAGTATGACTTTGTATTTCTCATTCACAGTAGTGCTAAAATACTAAGTATTATGGTCGAGTATTATCTACTATGAGCTAATTTTATATTAAAATCTAAAGCAAACTGATCCTTCTATTCTCAATGTACGATATTGTCCGCTAAAATCAACAAACAAAAGCCAAAACTTTCAAGAGAAAATTGAATTATACATGCTAGCGCCACGCAACGTAACGCAACGCTCATACAGATCGCAGCCGAGATATTATCATTATTCTCTTCACGGACCTTCGATGTTTACCTAGAAAATGGCATTACAGGCGACAAAATGGGCTGGCATTAACGCGCGAATAGTCGCGGCTCGACTGCAATCCGAAACGTTCGTTCGCGATTAAAATATTCCAGGGACGTGCGCGCGTTCTCCCACTCCGCCTCCATCTGCACCTCCACCGCTCCTCGGCTACAGCTCGCGAGGCGCAGCACGTTCTCAAAACGTATCGCTATGCGCATCACGGGGTTCTTCATCGTCGCTGGACGATCGCGGGAACCTCCGAACAAGGCGATCGTCGACCGAACTTGGCGAATCCGTTTCAAACCGAATAGGTCCCGTCTAGCTATCAACGGATCGTTTTAGTGCCATTTCAGACAATAGAGATCCGTTAGACAAGAATGATTTCGTCGAATCTTGAGATCCTTCCCTTATGTTCGAATTTTGTAGAAAATCTAGAGATTGGACGAGATATTTCATATATCATATATCATCAAGAGAAAGAATAAAAAATTCTTTATTAATTCTCGACCTGAGTTCTTCTGAAAGCAGAATTATACGAGTATAATTGAATCATGTTTAGTAGAATATTATAGCATTTTGGAAAAGCCGAAAAGCCGAGCAGGGATGTTTGAATTTTATTGTTCTTCCAAAGATCGGGTGACTATATTGGTGAAATAATAAATTTGTACTGTTGGAAATGAGGCAAGACAGGCCTTTAATTTTTTAATATTAACATTCATATTCGTCATATTGTAATATTATAATAACTTCACGGCATACAAGAGATATTTAACTTCTAAATGTAATTGATTTTTATCACTAAAAGTCCTGTTTACATCCAACAGTATGCTTTTATCTATTAAATTCCATCTGTTTAATTAAATTTACAAAAATCCATAGTCCTACTAATAAGCAACGTTTTCATTGTTTTATTCAACCACACATTTGATGTGTAATCGCGCACATACAGTATGTTTCACAAGAGCGTGGACGCGATATCATTGAAACTTGGTATCGAATGATCCGGAGATCGTGGTATTATAAAAATGTGAATCAGCATTAGATTTCAGGACCTTAGTATCCTCGGTTCTGCCGAGCAACATAGTCCTTCTCGAGTGTAAAATAAACGCTAAACGCTTCGAAGCGGTGTTCTTGTGCTATCACTCGAATGGTCCTAAAATGACTGTAAGAACTGCAGCAAAATATTTGCGCAAGTCCCCTCAATTCGTTGACAAGTGGCTGCAACGTTACAAAGACACAAAATGTGTGGATCTTCCTGATCGAGGTTCGAAGCGAGTTACGACGAAGAAAAAAGTGAAGATAGAGCGGTTATGCAGCTTTATTCAAAAAATCCAAACCTCTCCTTACGTAAAGGGCAAGCTCTTTCGGCAAAAAGGGGAATAGACGTTAATATTTTAACACTGAAACGTCGTTTGAGGGAGAATAATGTTGCATGGCGTAGCACAGTGTCAGAACCGCTGCTTTCGGCGTGGACACACGAAAATATTGATCGTGATTGGAGTGATATTGTATTCACTGACGAATCTTCTTTTGGGGCTTTAATTCCTATAAAGCGAACACGGGCTTATGGAAAACCCATAATCGAAAGAACAGTTAAACATCCACTGCATATTTGGGGCTGTTTCAATGTTTGAGGTTTTGGAACATTATGCATATTTACAGACATTTTAAATGCCCAGAAAATGATTAAATTATACGAAAGAGATCTATTGTGACATCTATAATAAAACGATGGTTTAAAAATACTGGACACAAATGGGTTTTTCAAGAGGATAACGATCCCAAACATCCAAGTCGACTTTGCACCGAGTGGAAAACAAGAAACGGTATCAGAGTATTGGACTGGCCATCCCAATCCCCCGATGCAAACCCGATCGAAAATGTACGGTCCATCACGAAGTATAAACATCGAGGAAAACGTATTTTAAGCCTGAAAGCTCTTGTTCGGCGTATGCGAGAAATATGGAGGACGTTACCTGTCACATATGCAGAAAAACTAGTTGAGAGTATGCCTAGACGGCGTCAAGCTATAATCGATAACGGTGAAGATTGGACGTACTGTTTGTGTGCGCATTACTGTTTTGAACTTACTTTCGGATCATACGATTTTTTACAAAAACAGTTAATTTTTAAAGGGATATCGCGTCCACACTCTTGTGAAACATATTGTACTTAGGCGAGTGGTTTTAAGTTTTACTATAGAATTTCTACGAATTTTTTTTGTTTTTTTCCCTTGCAAGAATCTGTTAAAATATGGAATGATATATCGACATTGAAATATTTTCAGGCTAAAAGTAAAAGAGAGGAGCTTGCGCTTGACTCGTTTCTTATGGGGAACCGTAAGGAGGCGCCCTTTTTATTTTTAGGACTGTGAACTTATCTTCAGAAAAGACGACGCTCGATTCTATCGGAAACGATCGTGTGCAGAATAATAGTAAAAAGGGGATTTTTGGAGGCTTTTGTGGCAGGAGGCGCATGATTCCACGCGTGGCGAATGTTGAACACTTTCCGAAGATTTATGATTCTAACGCTGTACTTTCGTATCGTATTATTTGGTTTGCTAATTTCGTTCAAGATTGTTACAAATTAAACTATAAATACTTTTGATATCAATTATGCGATCAAAATCTGACGAATGACAAGTTTTTTATTGATTTAATTCGAATAGATCTATTCCAAAACTTGGAATCTGTGTAATCAGCCAGAAATTTTATAATCAAAACAAATATAACCAAAGTCTCCAGTTTCCATAAACTCAATCCACGAAAATATCTTTCACATCCCTATTTGATTTTATCCCAGTAAATTAAATTAAATTAAATTAAAAATCTTCTACCATATAATTTCTCCAAATATTCAGACCTCCAATTTCCATAAACTCTCTACGCACGAAAATGTGCAAAACTCGCTTCTCTCACTTCTATAATTTCTAAATGCGCTTAAAAACTTACCTCATCTTTAAACCTAACTTCGTCAGATTCAATAAAAAGCCTTATATACATTTCCGTAACAATGCAACTCAAATAACGTTTCAAACTTCACAAACCCAATCCGCAAAAATACTTGAACACTTTGTACCTATTCACAAATCTAACAACGAAATCCCCAAAATATCCGAAAAATTAAGTAACGACGACGGAGAGAAGATGGAAAATCTCGTTTCGTTTCAACGTCTTGTTCGACGACGCAGAGAAAGAAGAAGTAGAAGAAAAGAAAAAAAAAAAGAAAAGGAGAAGAAGAAAAAAGACGCATTGGTGATAATTCAGTTGGCTTGGGTAGCTAAAAAGGGACACTCCAGCGCACGGCCGCGTGAATAACAAAAGGCTGATGGAACGTGCGCCGCGTCCAGACGAGAAGCACAGCGAAGGGGTACGGTGAACAGGGAAGTGCGCCGCGTGATAGTAGAATATTCATTTTGTGCCCACACGATCGTCAGCCCGTGCGATCGCGCGGTGAATTCACCGGTGAATTAAGCGGAAAGCAAACGTTTCACAAACTCCTTTAACGCCTCTCCTCTCCAACCGCTTACAACCAACGATATGTACCTTTTTCTTCTTCTTCTTCTTTTTTTCCTTATTCTTCTTTTCTCGGATAATTAATCAACGACCGCTCGTTCGTACGTGTATTCATTTCCACGCAATTGATGTTTGGCATTGTTGTAAAATTAATAATCGTCGAAGAGTGGTTTGTCATTCAATTATGATTTACGCGTTACGTAATGGATCTCTTAAGCATTCGCCTAGTTGATTTATGGTAATTGATTTGTATTTGTCGTGTAGCTGGAATTACGATGATTAATACCAATTGTCGAGATGGAGATATCGACATGGGAGAAAGGAGGGATTTTTTGAGGGATTTAGAGAATTGTTATTCTAAATAATGGACTTGAATTATAAATTTACTGGACAGATATAAATTTTGACAAATTATTTTGCTTGCAATCATTGTTACATTGCTAGGATCAGTAATGGAAGAAAGAGAAATTTCGAACTGCCTTGTTTAGGATTTTTGCGGTAAATAATTGCAACTGAACTTGGAATATTTGGAATTGTAATTCGAAATACTTTGTATCGTATAAATCCACAGTTCTCGTTCAGAGTAACTTTTGTTTTATTAATTTTTACATATAATTTTGGTCAACGAATAATGCAAATTTGTTATCACTATCTTTCCTCATACGGAACTTGAGAGTGTGATCACGTAGGAAATCAGTCAATCAGTGAAATGTCAGATTTTCACCCTCGGACGATAACGAGACGAAATTCTATCTCTATTTTCATTATCAAATTTTCTACCTTTAGTTTGCTCAAGTACGTTTTATCTTTGGTACGGTTCTTTTTTATCAGAAACGAGGAACTCCTCTCAGGTACAGGTATCTTTTGGTTGGATGATATTCGATAACATTATCAGCCTAGCACAAGAATTTTCGTGTGAATCTTCCCTGACATGTTTCCGAAAATTTATAACGATTATAAATGACGTAGAGATATTATGTAAAAATTGTATAAATGGTAATTATAATTGAATAAAGTTCTAATTCTTCAATTTATATCCAATAGCTTGAACCAATTTATTTATTAAACCGGATCGTAAGCTTTTTACGAAATATTTGATCATTTCTAAAACATGCCTAATTATTTGAATTATTTTGTAAAATTCTAATATAAAATTTTTTGGCAAAATTAATTCTTTGAATTTCTCAATATCAAAACGGTGTTATCGCTCTTATAATTGACTTATACTCTATATTTGAAACAATTTAAACCTAAATGAATATAATAAAAAGTCAGTATGGTATTCATGCATTTTTGAGAAATTTAACAAAATCCTCAGAATGTATACAACATGCAAAAGATATGTAAAATACTCAAAGTAGAATATCTACTTATAAATATATAATATCGCGCAAATAAGACACAGGTTTGTTTCGTAAAACGAATATTCACAGTCTAGTCACAAAAATATCCAACGTACGTATAATTTTCCCACAGAATTTCCGTCGAACTTGAATTTTCCTATCTCGAGAGTGGCTTCTTCTCGTTTGTGGAGACATTCTGTAGACACTAGATACTTAAAAATCGAGCTGCTTGATGCCATCTGACTCTCGTGAGTGGATCCTTACGAGTGCGGAAGCGGAATATCTTTTTGCGAGAGTATCTACTCGACCGAAATTCATTTTACGCGGTACGGCGCCTCGCGCACCCCGGTTCAGGGAAGTGCCTTTGTGACCTGGCTGGGGGGAGCCAAGAGGGGGTCGGGAGGAGCCCCCCTCTCTCTTTTTCAATCCTGTCACCCGAAACATCTGCTCGACGCTCAGCACTAGAAACATTTTTCTTTTCTTTTTTCTTCTTCTTCTTCGTCTTCTCTTCAGCGCGCAGCAGTCTGTGTTCGAAAACAGAGCGCGCCTTATGTCTCCTCGTGAATTCCCTCGTGGAAAAAATACAAATCACTTTCGTTAACCAACGAAAATTTATACTCCTCCTGAGACCTCATTAACGAACACGTGAAAACGAGGAAACACGCGTAAGCGTTCTTTCACGTTGATTAGATTTGAATGAGAAAAATTTTTGGTAAAGATTCAGTCGGAGAAGGAATTGAGTGTTTTTCCTCTTTTTTCTGTTTACATGAAATGAACTAGACTGAGAAAATAATAAATGGGAGTTTCTCTATAGCACGCGATCATTCTCATCTGACAGTCTGATATTCAAACTTTCATTGTAATGTATATTCCATTAAATATATAAATAAATTGTTATCATATATTTTAGATTATTTTTAAAGAAATATGATTAAAAAAATAATACAAGATGAATTACTGAAGTTGTGTACGGACAGTCTGATATTCAAAATTCTACAAGATCTCACTCAAATATAATTATAATTAAATTTTGATTTAAATATATCAATGAAGTTGCAAAGGTTAAAAATAATAACACGAGACGAATTATCAAAATGAAATAAACAATTAATCATTTGCACGCGAGATAGAAATGATAATGTCGTAACTGTACGAGAAACGACGGCATAATCACAATCAAGATACGAAAACGATACATAAGTCGCGTTCGGCAGGCAATCGAGTCGTTTTTCACAGGTTGAGCTGCTTTGAAAATTTGCAACAACAAATCTCGTGCCAGTGCAAAGAGTATATAAATACAAAACGATAATACAACCATGTCCCGCGATCGAATACGATCGTTCAAAGTTGTATACAGTTGGGCGGAGAGAGCAAGTACATAGAAAATACACACCGGTGGAAAAGTGAGATTTAATTTAACGGCACTCCCAGCTTTTTCCCAGACCACTTGATACTTTCTTATCGGCTGACTGAGCTCGCAAGAAGCGAGCAGTATGCCCGCTTAATAAAACACTCCCTACCAAACGGACAAAGATACAGACTTATTCTCCCAGACTTGCCCCGGCCGAGTAAATCATCGACTTACTGTCAATTAAATGTAAATACCGGTGCTTTGATTCCCCGTCCGTTTTTCTTTTTTTTTTTTTTTCATCAACCATCGATGGATACATAAATCTGATCGAACACGATGCACGAAGTTTACATTTTTTACTCGCCGAGGAGGAACTATGCGCGCCCTGCTGAGTGAGTTGAACGAGGGTGTAGAGGAAAAAAAGTGGCGAAAGTTTGCGGAATTTTTACATTGAGATATTCAGTCGAGTTCAGTAATATTTTTTATCTCATTGCAAAAATTTATTTTATTATCGTCCCGTGTATATTAATATAAAAATTAAATATACAATTACAATTAGGTGCAAGTAATTAAACATGATAAAAATTTACAATTGAACGTCATTAAGTTGATCGATTTTATTGAACTTAGACAGTGGAAGAAAGTGGTGACGCGTTACGAATATCATTTGTAAAGTTCAATTTTTGTCTTTTCCGTTATTTATTAAAAATTATTATTGTTATTATTATTGTTATTCACGACTCATTAAAAAAAAGTATTTTTGTTTACTATTTTTCATTACATAAGAAAATAACTTGTTTGTCTCTTGAGAGTTGAATGTTAATCGTGTATATAACGAGTAATATTAATTAGAAGAGCAAAAGTCAGTCGTTTCAGAAACAAAACTACTCTCGTTACATCTATATTCTACTACCGAACGATTTTATTGTCATTAACTTCTATTGAAACTTCGGAAAATTCAACACAGAACACATATTCCGAATTTTCACGAAGAGTCAAAAAATATCGAAAATTCGAGTAAAACATTTTTCTACTCACCAACGAGCAACAATCAACAACACACACACAAAACCGATTTCCAATACATCTATTTTCCACTTTGACGAGTCTCACTAATCAGAAACAAGCACACTTAATCCAGATCATGTCGAATCAACGAGAAAAAGAGAACTGTCACCTAGTAATCTCGCTTTTTCGATTCGCGTGCACACTTGCTCGACGCGTCCTCCGTTTCCCGTAATGGACAGTTTCCTGGGCAGACGTTGCCCCTGCGAGCGATCAGGGCGGACGTGCGAACCGCGCGCCCATTGACGGGCAAATCGTGCAAGCGCGACAAAGACGGAGTTGCAAGAAGCGACGCGAGACAGACAGACAGATAGAACGCGACACGGTCTCTTGACCCCGTGTAGTCGGGGTCTCTCGTCTTTCGTTCAACCGTCGGCCGAGGAACAACGAACAGAAACGCGCCAGTGACGCGCGATGCTCGTTTGCCGGTGGCACGTTTTCGTCTGACAGCCAGTATCCCGCGCCGCGTGTCGCGCCTGCCGCTACGCATGCGTGCCCCGACGTTCGCGCGCCGCTCCATCTGATTGGCCGCCCATTGATCGGGTTTTGCACGTGGTTCGAATCACGTGCGCGGGCTCCCGTGCGTTTCACGAGGGTGGGTGGCGACGAGTGGGGGTAGAGATTCGTGCGCCAGTTCGGCTCACGTGCCGGGTGATCGACATTTCGGAGTTTTGCGAGGGTGGCTGCGAGTGGGTGCAGGGTTAGGTTATTTTCGAGTTAATTTGCGGAAACTTTTGGATGTCTGCGCGTTGACATCGCCGGAGTTGTTGACTCTTCCGAGGAGGAACGAAATTGTGGAAAACTTGGAACCGAATCGGGTTGGAAAATAACCATTTTTTGGTGTTAAATGGGAAGACGCGTAGTTTCATTTCTCGATATAGCAATCGATTTTTGTCGAAATTAGAGTGTAGATTTTCATATACGCAAATATGCACGAAAAATGTGCATGTACATACAATATACGAAAATATACTGTTTTAACTTGTTTAGTTTTAATTTAATTAACAGTTTATTTACAGTGAGATATCGTAGTTAGTGTTGTAATAAATGTTACGTTTATTGTCATTCTTTTTTTTTGTATCATACCTTGATAACAAATATAGAACTTTTGGAAATTTCTGTGTCGATTTCTACAGACATTGAAGTCATAAAATTTTATAATTTCAGTTTCTACGTTATAGAATTCAAATTACAGAGTCAAATTTTCTACATTACAGAAATTTCTACCTGCTTCTTACACGAAAGAATGGTCATCTTTCGACTTTCGATTTCAAAGTAAAATTACCACTTAATTTTTTTCAACTTTCGATTGCTTTCAACGAATCGAAAAATTAACTTTCTCGATTCTGTTGTGAAAATAAAATTAGCGATTTGTTTGAAATAAACATCCCCTAAGTAGTCTTCTCACACGCATATAACATCATCGTGTTAAATAAGTTTCATTGGAAACAACATAAAGAGATCTTGATTAGAATATCTCGATCAGAACACTTTGTTCGTACACACGAATTATTAATCGATTCTATAATCCGTACCGTTGATACTCGAAACGACTGTCACCTGTATTGGCATTAACATATGTTCGGTTATTCAGTTATGTCATATTCAGTTACACTTGAGCAGAGTCCGGTTGATCCGAGTCAACCAGTAAGAGATTTATATCGTTCATCTGGAACGAGTTTCTAGCGTTTCGCCACCGGTATAATTATCTCCATTCATATTGAAATACATAAGTCGATCAATTAAAGCCACGCGATCTCGTGATCGCTAATGTATGCAAGTTGACGAGTACAAATCAGCGATTTCCAATAAAATTACAAGCACTGATAACGAGTTTAATCTTTGACGAGTTGGCATTTATAGAACACAAATTAGAAGAAACTTGCCTCTAAAATATTGTTATACGTTATATTATAATATGATTATATTACATTATAACATAATAATCGTCATCACTGACTTCTGATTTCTTATTTTTCATTTTTATCTAATTATTAATTTTTAAGAATATTTTTATTAACAACAATATAGAAAATATATATTATAAATTTTTTGATCAAATATTAAGTGGCTTAAACGAACGCGTCAACTCCATTCTATATGTATATTTTTTATTTCACGATTATCCTTGCGGCTATTTGCCTATCAATGTATTCCTAAAAATAGATTCCTCGATGATTAAGTGAACATCATCCGTTTGATATTTTTCATGTTCTTCGCTGAAAAATGACTTCATGATTTTAATATGCTCGTTTTTAGTTATAATAAAATGAAATGAAAAATGATTTTACAAATTATTTAAAAATAATTCTTGATTTAAAAACGATTCGTAATAATTACTACAAATCTGACAACGTAACAACGTAATATTTTTTTCTTCACTGATTTTCAATCTTTAATTTTTAATTTTTATCCGACTCAGTTACTGATAACAATTAATCTGTACGACATAATAACAAATATGTTACAAGTCACTACAATAACAAGAGGTGTTTCCATTCTAAATAAAAGTTTAGTTTTGTATGTGAATAAATTAATTATACACTGTTCTTTATTCTAGATTTTTCGTCTAAGAATAGTCTTTACTGTTGACAGTGATTATCTCTTTCGTTACTTGAGATTTCGAGCATGATCTCTGACAAACATTCGCGATCAAATACGCTAGAGTCGAGATACATATATGGACATAAATGGGAATACCAAGTGCGATTCGTTTTGTAACGAGTTACACACGTCACTTTTAGTCACTCCTTGCCATGTTTGCGCGCCGCGATTACACCGCGTCGGACGACCACTTTTATTGCCGGCTTGCGAAAGGTGCGAACTGTCAATTCCTTCAGCCATTGAACGGCGTTGGCGTTCCTCTTGACCTAGCTGAACAATGCAACGAATCAATGTGAACGACCTTTTATCCTTTTTACCACGCAGTTGCTCGTTTGTTCAGAATCTATTTTTATTCTTTTTCTTGCTCAATTTCCCGATCGGAGGGTCATTAGATGACAATCTTCTTCCTCCATAAATTCCCGATTATAAATGACGACCATATGAAACTTCGACTATAAGAAATTACAGTTTCTATAACTTTTGAAATTCAAGCATCAGAAACTACTCTTTTAATAATTTTTGCTCTATATTTTTTGCATATTACTTTTTGGTTTTCGAAATCGACGCCAAACAAGCAATTATTAATGAGATCGTGCATTCTCTTTTTCTAAAACAAGATTAAACAATCAGATATCAGATTATATAACGAATTTGCAATTTAAAATAAAGTTAGCTACATACGTGTCCTATTAGAAAAAAAGACTCAATTACTTTTTGGCTAACGTAAAATAAAATATTTGAATATCAGAGTACACAGATTATACCTGTAACTGAATTGAACAATAGCGTCATAAAATCATTGAAAAAATTGAAAGAGTCAATCAAACACGGAATATTTATTTCAAGAAATAAATACTAAGAAAAGACAGGTAATATCATATATTGTGTGTAACATGATATAATATAATATAATATATAATGTACAGACATTAATATATAATCTTGAAGAAGCTATATACCATTAAAGTTTTTTCTCAAAAAAAAGAAAAAAAAACACTGTCGTTACCAGTATCAATATCCCGACCACAAAGACGAAATGGCTTTTGTTTTCCTTTCACCTATCGTGCGAACCACGCGACAGACATTACACATCCCAAATTTCTTTCTTCGTCTACCTCGGTTCCAAGTATTTACCTTGGGAGGACAATTTTTCGGGGAGGGCGTTCATTGTCCGTTGAAAAACGAACAGCATCCCCGAACGGGTTCCCGGAACCCGGTGTCGGTCGAATGAATTACAAAAAACGACGGCGCACGTGCGCCGTTTCCGGCGTTGCGGCAAATCACGACGTACTTCCGCTGCGGTGCATCTCTGGCCCCCGGGGGACGCAAACGAAGAGGAGAAACGCCTCCTCCGTGGCCGGCGAAGAAGGGCGTCTGCCGACGCCGACGATATGCCCGACGCGGAACGGGCACGTACACGTTTTCTGAATTACGTGAACGCATTCAACAATGGCCGTTTCAACGAGATCGAGCGGCGATAACCGTTGCCGCCACCCGGGTTTCATTGAAGTCTCGTTGAAAATGCTGCTCGTTGGGTTCCGTTTGAAGATCGATCGGATGGGATTCGGGTGGGGGGCATTCAGCGGTTGTAATTGATCGTCGAGCCTTTTTGTAGAAGTCGATTCCTTTCTTCGGGGAATAATTTTTATGTGATTGGGAGGAGGTGGGAAGGGGTTGAGTTTGTGGATGTTAGGTGAGAGAGGGATGGATTGGGATTTTACTGGGTGTGAAGAGAGCTCTTGCGATCTTCTTTGTTTTCTTTGTGGATCGTATGTAGATTTTTGGGCCCTTTTAATTCTCTGGGACTGCGGATTTTGATGCACTCGTGCGAAATTTGTATTTTACAAGTGCAAAATTGTACAGAAATGTATATACTCTACAAAAATGTACAACTATATAATATATAAAATGTATAAACTGTATAAATATATAAAATGTGAAATGTACAAAAAAATGTATAAATATTATAGTAATGTATGATGTAACATTTGAAGCAATCCTTTTCGACTCGGTTTTTCTCGCAGAATCATCTCCAATCACTCGGGAGATGCATCACCAATTACACAAGAGGACACTTTGTACTGTATTGAGTCTGTAGTGTACTTCAAAGTATTTTGTTCTTTAAATGTTGCGCAAGAAACATGGTTGCGCAAGCGAATCACTCTGATAGACGCTGGTCTATCACTGATCTGTAACTAATCATTTTCTCCGACAATGTTTCAGCGTGTCTCCTCCCAAGGGACACCCACTTTCCCCGGCTCGTAAACGGTGTCTCGTAAAACAAACCCGCGCGCACGCGGTGTTTGCGTTTTTTCCCTGACGATGGCGATAGATAATCGGCGTGGTTGGCCGGTTGTCTAGTGAATTTAGCTTAATCGGGCCGTGACTTCGCGAACTGAGCTACGATAAGACGTAGGGGGGGGATATGGGGGGACGGTGGGCGTTCTATGCTAATCAAGCGTAACGTTTTCGCTAAGGACCACCGACGTCACGGGAAAAAGTTTCTCGCTACAATGGGCCGAGAACACGGTCGAGCTTTCACCCGGCTGATGCATTATCGGCCAAACGAGATGGAACCCTCTGTCCGTTTCGCTGCTATCGCCTCGGACGTGTTCTCTTTATACATGGTGTTTTTGTTGTCTCGGACGATTTCAAGCGAGTCGATTGCACTTATCTACCTGAACAATAAAATCGTTTAGTTGATCCTTCGAGCGTTTAGTATCGCACGGGTAATCTGGTATGGTACGGAATGAAATATATTAGTTATAGTCTCCTTTTAGGTTTATTCAGATTAAAATTCAATCGACGAATACGAGAGCCATAAGCGTCTATCTAATTTTTTAGTAACGGAGAAATGTCTTCGATAAAGTAATAAAAGTAGCGGGTACACTAAATTTATAAAATTTCTATTTCCGTTGCGAGATTTTGTTCTAAGATGGTCCAGTTACAAGTGAAATAATTCAAAATTTCAATGACAATTGATAATCACTATGAAACATGTAAAACTCTTACCAGAGTAAAATTGCCAGATCGCGAAAGGAAGACGTGCAATTCCGAAATGATTATTACACGTTATTCCAATTAATAATTCTAGTACATGTTGATGTTCTTCTTTGAAGGTCTATGTAATGCTCCATTACCAAATATTGATACGAATTAAATATAAACTCCAATTATTAAACTAAAATTGAAAGTCCACTAAAGGGTTAAAGATGAAAGCATCCTTAATTTGTTACACGTTCCTCGTTCGATATTAAACTTTCAATTTTTTGGCATGGTTTTACGTTTTTAAGTTTGAAGAATTAAGGGAACAACGTTGCTATACATACATATGTGTAGTATGTTGAATGTTATTACCGAGAGGATGTTATTAGCGAGAATTTCTAAGGATTTCAAAGAGATATAAAAATGAAAATGTAAATACTGCTCGTGGCCTCGAAGCAGACGGGATCGAACAAGTCCGAATGTTTACGCTCCTCAGTCGTACCACGGCGCTATCGAAAGCGTAATGTTCGTGTGAAATACGATCGGTTAAATGCGTAATGCGTGAATAAATTTGTAAAACTTTTGGTCGCGGTAGAAAGTGAAATTCAGCTGAGATACACGCGATATTGAAATTAAACGAAGAACATTATTACGTGACAAAAGTGGCCAAAACAGTTAACAGAAGTCATAAAAAGTGATCGTGAATTTACCAAAAGATCCCGATAATTATGGAGAAAGAAAAAGTTGTCTAACAGCTCGGGATAAACGTGCTGTGATACGTGCAGCGTCGAATTCAAGCTCGACTGCAAGAGAAATTGCAGAAAAAGCTGGAATTGCGACAAAAACTTTAGTCGAAGCAAGAGCGTAAGCTGAATCGTTTGCCATTTGTAGAGAAACGTGTTTGGACGAGTAAGAAATGGCAAAGAGTCATATTCATCTGACGGCTTCCACTACTATCACCATGATCTACGAAAAGAGCAACTTTTGAATCGTCGACTCACGGGATGCAGCGACATAATGATTGGGAGAGGTATTGGTTACTAAGGTAAGCTGAAAATAAAATTTATTACCATTTTACGAATTTATATTAAATAGTAAAAAGTATATTGAAATGATTGACAAACAAATTAACACGAATTACTGCATATAAGTACATTTTCATATTACAAAATTAAAATTAAACCGTGTCCTGAGAATTAAAATTTGCATTCTTTTGTTAAATAAACAGGTTTACTATCCTTTGTGATTTGGTTGAGACAATGTCACAAACAATCGATACCTAATTTAGCAGCGTTGTAAGCGATTACCTCGAGCTTTCCTTTAGAGGCGTGCAAAACTCTTCCTGGTAGAGTAATTCATTCGCCATTGTGCGTCACGTACTCGTCATATCCTTCGACTAACGTTATATACATATTGTAACATTAATTTCCAAAAATTTAACTCCCGGAGTACCGTACCAGGTCTCTATTCAATTACATTTTTTTTGGTTCACTTGTATTTACGTTGCCTATATTGATTATATTTGGAAAAAGTTCTCTAGAGTTGAAAATATTAACTACTAATAAAAGAATCATCTACCATAAAATATCTAATTATATTTATCATCTATTATAATTACACGTCATAATATTTATTTTAATAATACCTGAGTAATAAGAAAGGATTAAGAAGGGATATTATCTACTATAACAAGACAGTCTCGTTGCTCGATTGATGAGAAAAGCACTCGTGTACAGGATGCTCCAGTATTGAAGATACTACCAAGAAGGGGATGATATTACACGAAAGAATAAGTCGAAAATAAAAAATAAATATTTTAAACATAAACGAGGCTTCGTTTAGAAAAAAATCGAGTTTGAAAATTTATCAATTGCTCTTGAACTGTGCAGCTAATTCTGAATGAACAAACAATGAACAGAAAATTATCCTCTATTTGTAAAAATAGAAAAGTGAAAAGAGTAGAATACGCTTTCTCTATAGATGTTTTGTTTTCGAGAAAACCCAGTTTGAAATTAATCATATTATTTTAATACAGAATAATAGTATCGAGATCCCCAAGATTGACTCTACACTTGCTAAAAAAATGTAAATATTTTGCACGTACAAAATAGATACATTTGCCAAGAAAATTTTAATTGGGTGGTTAATTAAAAAAAATTTTAATTAATCACAAACGGAAAAATTTCATTTTTCACTTATTTTCGCAAGTGGAATAATAACTCCTTCTTACTCTAGTTCTTAACCAAAAAAATTGCGTTTCTCGATTTAAAAAAGAATTTATTCTTCACTTCCCTTCTTCTCGGTCGTAGCTTCGATATCGATATCGAGACACCCTGTATAGTGGAGCTCCGTCTCCCCGACAAGTATAAATCTCCTCGATCGGGAGACTGCGGAGACAAATACTGTTGTCAGTGGACGACAAGCCGTTTACAAGCAGGGGAAACGAACGTTGGTAGCCTAGGTACCGAGGCGAGATAGCCGCTCTTTTGCGAGACGGGGATCATTTGTCGCGGTGATCTTTCTAACGCTGTCAAACGCTCTCCTTCACGCTCGCCTGGAGCTCTTTCACCGTGTTTCACGCGCCGTTCCACACCTATGATTTAACACCACGTGCAACTTCGCGAGCGATCTCCTTGGTCTTGTAATGGGCTTTTGTTCTTGCCCTCGAACGCTGTGTTCGTCGTCGTAGGAAGTCGAGTTTTCGCGTCTCTCTCGCGGATAAGCGTTCGACCAGCGTTGCGTTCGAGAGGCGGAGAGTTTACGAGGAGGTATTTCGCTGGACGTGTCCAAAGTTCCTCGAGAGGGAGAGAGGACGTATTGTATGTAGATGCTTGTTTCTCCGAGACTTTGTGAAATTTCGAAGTGGAAGAAAGAGAGGGGTAGAAGATGTATCGATGCACATTAATTTCAAATTATATTATTAGTGAATAGTACATGAATGAATGCATGTATGTAAATTAAGGTCAATTCACATAGAAATGTGAATTAAGATCAAGCTAATATTCCAATTCCAAAACAATCGTTTGCAATTTCCAATTGTACTCTTTCTGAATTTAAATTTAATTTTCTGAATTAAAAATATGAAAGAAATCAAATAAAGTATAAAATTTTCAAAAATAAAATGTTCAGAAAAGAACAGAAGAATATATATCTCGATAGAACAGAGTCTAATTGTAAGCATGGTACGCATCCAACACGTGTCTGGAAGGGTCGATCTCTTGGTTTAATCGACGCAGAGCGCAGAATGGCTGGTTTCTCATCGCGCGACAATGAACCATAAAATCAGGCTTTTACATTAGAATGAGCCCACATGCGACACAAGCCCTCGCGTTCCGCGCGCGGCGTAATGTCCCACAATGACACAATTCACGGTCGCGGGCCCGATGCGACAATACGCGTTTGTTTGCAGTGGCAACACAATGAACAAACCGGCGATCCAACCATCACACACAGCTGCACGTGAGAAAATATTTTGGGACTTGCTATTTAGTGTCTCGCGAGCCTCGCGATTTTCATTTTCCATCGGAGTTCCAGACGACGACGGATCTGGATCAAGGATGTACATTTACGAAAGTACTCGAACGACCACATACGCACGATCTCGTCCTTGTAATATAGAACATTTTGTAGTTTTGTTAACATCGTGATGAAACTTGATTTTCATGATATTATATTAGTCAACTTTGGAGTGAATCTGGAAATTTATATAAAAGGTACAAGATGCTCGATACAAGTATGGTTACTCACGAAATTATTCGAAGAATAATACATTAATGTATTAATGTTTTATATTTGAAATTTGATTAACAAACAATCGCCTGTCGGTACGGTGTTGACGGAATTTCAAAATGTTTTATACAAAGCACATGACATACACGTAAAAATTTGTCTATGTGATCTCCAAACATTTTCACAAACCACTGTAATAAAAATTATCGTCACTATCGTACAAACATTGAGTCATCAAACAAAACCATACGATCTTCCAATCCTCTCACTCTGCTCTCAACCCTCGCGTGTTTTACATTCTACGAATCAGGACAAACTTGAAACGTGACCAGGTTACTCAACGAAAAGCAGGCTAGAGAGTGGTTATGGTTTTCGTAATGGAATCTGGACGGAACCGGTGCATCGATCGCGGCGCGTGTATCTTCTTCGTTCATTCATCGAGAAACCAGTTTTCGTCGCGGTGGTCCAACAGATCGCGAGTCGGATAAATAAGCGCTCGTTACCACGAGGTGACGCGTCTCAACGTTGTCGCCCGAGCCACCAGAAAACCAACATGAAACCTTAATAACATCGTGGTCCCTGGTCTGAGATTGGATGAGAATAATTTTTCTTTTTTTCCTCTTTCCTTCGTTTTGGCGAATTAGAAGAAAAAGTGAGACAGAATCACGATGCAACAATATCTGGTGTACAATTAACGATAGTAATAATATAATTATATAGAAATAATAATAGTAGTGGTATTATTGATTTATTAGTAGTAGTATCATTATTGATGACGATATTAACAGAAAAGAAGATAAGGATAATAATATCATTCACTGCTTTAATTACTCTGATAATATTATATATGTAATATATTGTAATATTATAATTATATAATATATTATGTCATATACAACAATTAATATATGTAGTAGTATATATTACTAAATTATAATTATGTTAAAATTATAAATATGTCGTTACATGTTATTATTGATAAATTAAGTGTGTAAAATAATTAAATGACCAATAGATAATTATCATTAGAAACTAGCTGATATTATCACCACGTATAAAGTATTTAATTTTTCGAAATCTTCTTTTTCTCAATATTTTTATATTCATCTTCTCATATGTTTCATATGTTGTTCGTTTTAATATATTTTATATTACCTACATGTTACTTGATATATCTCTATCTTTTAATAATGTATCGAGTTCGATTGTTGTCGAAAGTATATTATATATTCAAAGAAATATTAGTCGAATCACGGTTTAATCGTAGCGAGCCCTTGAACGAGAGTAGAAACGTATCGTCACGCTTTAATATCTGGGACACCGAAAACACCGATCGGTATGAATCGTCTGATTTGCATAGAATCGACAGACAGCGTTTGTATCGGTCTCACCGCCACGAATTACGAGCAACGAAACACGACCGACTCGGGGAGTGGAACATTAAACAGACGTGTTCACGACACGGTTTTGTCATTTGTCGTCTCGTGATCTCTGAACGCAGAAGAATGTTTCTGATTCTTTTTCACTTTGTATTCCGTCGCTCGTGTTCCCTGCTTTGATCGATGATGATATTTACAGTGGACAAAATCGGCCCCCCCCCCCCTGAATATATAATTGTATTAGCTGATTGATCTCGACCATTTTTGTCACCTTTAAGTTTCCAAATTTTCAATTACGACATTTTATTAACTTACTAAGAATATTTTACTATTCTGAGTATATGTAATTAGAAGAAAATCTATGTGTGTACCATTTGGTTTCCACGTAGTTTCGAACAACGAGTTTTTAAACCATTCCATAGAATCAACGGTATATGTTTATGCTTTAAAATTTAAAAATCCAATTAATATCACTGCAACAATGAAATCGCAAGAAGCTACTCATTAACATAAAATTCAAATATATATCCAACTTTTAATTTCCCTTGAAACGCGCTCGATTTCTCTGAAGTCCATCCACGTACAAGTTTCACGCTCAAGTTGTAACAAATTGCCAACCACGTCGAACAATCACCGAAGGAATGACGCGGAGGTTAAAGAGATGCCGAGGAAACTCATGAAAAATCCGTTTCGCCGTCTAATTACACGTTCGGTTGAAACAAACGTTTATATACGTCGACTCGTTTCCTCCCGTTGCGTCTTTCATTTTTTCTCAACTTCCACCCTGACGCTCCCCGCCGCAACTAATTACCATCTCTACGTTCAGCCATAAAGCTATCGAGAGCGCAGGACCATGCCCGATTCTTCCCCCCTCCCCTCGATTGAATTTCAAATCAGTCTCGAGCCACTTTGCCAATAAAGAAAAAAAAAAAGAAGAAAAAACAGACGAAGAAGACGGAAGAAAAAAATAAGAGAAAAGAACGGGTGATCCGAACTGAATGAAACGTCAAGTGAAAAACAAAGAAGAGAAACAGAAAAACGAATGACAGAAAGAGAGAGAGAGAGAGAGAGAGAGAGAGAGAGAGAGAAAGAAAACGGGCGAGTAGCAAGTAGATCGTATCGCGTTCGAGGCAATTATTCTGAAAGT
>KQ435803.1:356505-371836 GCA_001276565.1 Melipona quadrifasciata
CAAGAATGAAAAATTGAAATTCACGAATACGAATTAAAAAAGAATTTAAACGATCCAAATTGCGTGTTTAACGGAGTCAATACTTTTCAATGCCGACATCGAACATCATTCTCGTAATTACAGTTTTTGGAATGTTATTCGTTCAATATTTATCAATATTGGCGCGTCAATGTAAATTTTAAAGTTTCCCGCGCGATTATTATTTCGCTATCTGTTGGTTGAAAATTTATTGGCATCGTCGAAGTATTAACGTCGACTTTAAAAAGTATTCCTGCCCGATTATAATTGTGGAATATTATTATTATTTATATAACATTAGCGCGCGAATTTTTAAGACCGTTCGCGTAATTATAGCTTCCGGGCGTTATGGTTTATTTAATTATTATTGGCACGCCAATATCAATTTTCAAGACTGTTCCGGCGATTATGGCTTTGGGAGATCGTTTATTCAGTATTTATTATTATTATTGGAGCGACAATATCGATTTTAAAAATCATTCTCGAATGACTATTATTTCGAAGTATATTTACTTAATGCTTAATCAATACAAGGTGCGTCAATTTTAAAAATTTGCTTTCGAGCGATTATAATTTTGTTTTAAAATTATCGTTTATTCAATGCTTATCAATATTATTATCGCGATTATATCTTCGGAATGTTGTGCGATTATTATTTTGGAAAATTATTTATTCATTGTTTATTATTATCAATTTTGATGTATCAGTTAAAATATAATTAACACGTCAAGTATCTATATAATAGGAACAAGGGAAATTTAATTTCATCCATGCACTCAAATCACTCCGACTGATGACTTTGTTTCTTCTTTTTATTTGTACATATTTACAACAGTAGTCGCAAAGAATACTTTCATTGCATATGTTAGAAGATTCACATTCAATATTCCAATAAATTTACACATATTGCGACGAAAGAAGTTTTAGAAAAATTATATCGCATTGAAACGAGCTCGAATAATTTATCCCGGCGCACGTTATGATATCGCGATCGTGACTTTGTATTGACGAATTCAGCGTGCATCGCTTCTTGAAAAAAACGAATACCAGAACGCGTTTCCCGTTGGTTGATTTTTATCACTTAATTGAAGTTTCCGAGTGTGTGGAAGTAAACGAGAAACGGGAGAGGAAGTGGGCAGAAATTGAAAAAAAAAAAGAGAGAAAGAGAGAGTATCTTTACCTTGTCATTAGCATTAACCTTTCAACACCGGATGCATCGAAATTTTAATTTGCAAAAAGGGAGCTGTTCCACATTACTGTTATCCCAAGGTATTTTTCTTCTTTTTGTATCTGCCGGTTAAATCGTACGAAAAACCTCTTCCCTCTCTAATCATCAATAATTACACGTCGTTCTTAAGTTAATCAAAACGCTTCGAAATTCATAAAAGCAAAATTGATAAACCAACAGTCCTTTAACCATCGACCATAAATAAAATATTTCGAATTAACGTTCTTACGTTACCTTATGAATAATTATCGCAGCGGTGGAACATATTGAAACAACATGATACATCTTCTTAACTATTCTCTGTCGCACGAATTTCGGAAGAGGAAAGAAAAATAAATCGATAAATAAGTAGATTCTAGTAATAACAGTGTATTCTAATGATATTACAAAAAATAATAATGATATCGATATTAGAATTGAAAGTCAACAATAATAAGTTCTAATAGAAATCTAATTTTATTATTATTGATTATTAGATAATAAACTGATGTTTCATCTAGTGTTTAGATTTTTAATAAAAACCACTTAAGAATTATTTAAAATTCCAAAGCAACAATCATTTCTCCCCGAATAACTTATTCCTTATTTAGTCTCTTTATACATTTTTAACAGAGTTGGCTAATTTTATTTTCAGCCATTTTCATCCGATTAATTATTCTCATTTTAAAAGTTGAAAGTGATCTCAATGATCTCTTATTTATTCGAGGAATATTTGTTAATTTATTGAAAATAAATAATCCCGTCACGAAGTGAAGGTTCATGCAATGGAAACGAGAAACGATTTTTTGGAAACAAACACGAAATAAAATAAAATAAGGATCTTCTCGCTCAAGTAAATTAACTATTAACGCGAAATTACTTCAAGGCAATACCAAGAATCAAGCGAGACACGATGTATTATTCAAATAATCAATTTCCAAGCACTTTGCTCGAATAATTCTCCGAGCCTGATCTCTAAATTAGGTATCGTTAATCAAAAGTTAAAAATAAAAATAATGTTGATGAACGTTAGAGAAAAAAAGAGAAAGTTAATAAACGTGAAAAATAATCGAGCCAAAATAATGCACGCTGGATTTAGAACAAACAGATTACACACACGCGCGCAAACACGTCTTGCCTCTTCTTTTCCTCGCTGCCGATCTGGAATCTGGATTAAAGAAGCTTAGCAAGTCGCGTCGCGCCGAGACGCGAGGGAAGAGATTAAATAAAGCCGGAATAAATTATCCTCCCGCTATTTCTTTTCTCTTTCCGCGGCGCGTTGCTCGTTCCTTGTCGCACTGGCGGAACGTTCGGAGGCAGTAGGCCGGTTAAACGACGAGAATTGGGGTAATTTGGCCGTACACTTTCCATGCAAACGATCGGCACCGAAATCTTGCGCGCGCGTCGTTCGCCAACCGACGGAATCACACAGACAATTAGTCGCGAGAAAATTAATTAAACGCCTGCGTTTCACGTGTAAACTTACAATTAGCCAAAGGTTCGTGCGTTTTTGTAAAAATTGCTGCATCGGGGATACTCGAATTTTGCAGCCATTTTATGTATCCATAAAAATATGAATCTCGAATATACAAGTCTCTCGCACGTTGATGGTGTAAAGAATTTCTATCGTTAATTTCCTTAATAATTTCTCAATTGTAAAATTATAAATTTGACAAATTTTAAATATCGCGCAGTTTAGAATTGCAGATTTTACAATATTTAATCAAAGTTCACGATCTTCTTCCCTCGTTAGCTTTTCACGATCTTGAAATTTTAGAATCTCGGTATCTTTGAATTTTAAGACTTCAGAGTTCCAGAATTTTAGCGACCGAGTATCTTAAAATCTTAAAATTTTGGGATTCTAGAATCTTGGAATGTTGAGATTTTTGAATTTCGGAGATATTACTTGGGAAATTTCAGTACCTTGATAAAATGTTCACTAGCTCTAATTAAACGAATCATTTACAATAGAGTTTCTGTTTCTTTTTTTAAAAAAACTCCTTCCTTGGACTTTTCGATTTTTTAATTTAATATTATATTCAGATTTAACTTACAATCTTATTCGAAAACGAATTTGTTGAAGTTTGTCAAAATTCTCAAACGAAAGAAATATTCTTCGTTTGTGACAGAAATCAGTGGAAAAAAGAGATCAAATTCCATGGCAAATGAATCGTAGCCAATTATATAATAGTTAATACTCATCCGTGATATTTAAGCATGAAATATTCTAATTGTAGCCCAAGTATACGTTCGAGTATAAAGTTCCCAATAATTATACTCATTTATCATTTAATTGCTACCTTATGGTAGAGTGTATTAGTCAATACCTATATAATTTACGTCCAATTAATCGATTAAATAGATTCACATATGAATAAATGTAATCCTTGTTGATAACATCTCATACACAATTATATTTTTATATTGTCGTATCGTTTTATAATAATCTTTCTTGCGAAATTTATCGATCAATGTTACGATGCTCGAGTTTGATACACCAAGAAATAATAGCTGTTTAGACGATTATTAAAATATCAGGTATTTAAATATTTAAAATATATATATTATAATATAAAGTACCAATTTAAATTAAAAATTGCGTCAACTTTCACACTGTTTTCGAAAATATATTTGAAAAAAAGGTCATTCAGTTTAGTAATTGGTTAAAAATTAACAAAATTAATATTTGTGCAAGTTTTCTAAATAAATATTGCAACGCTGCTTTTTTCTAATTCTGTAAGTTATATAATCACTTTATTATTTTAACACTCGACATTTACTCATTTTAACGTACAATTAACATCAAGTCCACAGAACGAGTCAAATTCAAAATAAAAGAATACTTTCTAAAAAAAAAAAAAGGAACCTCTAGTCCTATTTCTCTAATTTATTGAGAAAATAGATAAAAATCAATGAAGAATCCAATTAATTATTCAAATTCACTAATTTATCTCAAAGTTTAGAGGATCTCAGATCGTACAGTATCTACTATTCACAATAGAAGTTATCAAGCCTGGGCAGAGAATCGTGAATCAATGACGATGCAGCGTCGTTTTGACTGGATCATCGATCGTAGATCCGCGAACGCGATAGATGACGGCCCTAATCCAACCGACAGACACGGAGCGTTACATCGAGAAATGACGAACGCGTTGTATTCACGAAGAGGCTATTGTACGAGCTCTGCGGACACATGTATTCGTGTTTTTTCGTCTCCGATTGTCTTCGTCGTTTTCTTTCTTTTCAACATTCGCCCGTGGAACGCGATTCCGTGCCCTTTCCTCGCGTATGATCGGCATTTGAATCCATAGAAAATGGCGATACGATTGTTTCGTTGAAACAAACGCTGACATCGTCTGCTGTCACAGGACGATAAATAAGAAAAAGTTGGAAGCAGGAAGCTGAAAGGAGACCTTTCAACTACAAAATTAAACGAGTCGATTAAAGTTTCGACCAAAGATGAATTTTTTTGCAAATTTTAACATCAGAGTCAATTGTCGAATTATTTTATTTTTCTGTTATTTTCTATTGTGCTTCTGTTTAATTTTTCGATTAAAGATCTTCTTTTTCGACCTTCTGTAAGTAAACTGGGTCGTCGAAGAACTTCAGTGTTCGATCTTTTTTCTTTCGAAGAATTTCTATTTCCATTGAGGAAGATTTACATCGTTCTTGACGTTCCACGTTAAATTAGAATTAAATACTGATTTATGGATAGATTATAAATACGAAGTAAATATAGAGTGCACGATTCCACAACTACAATTTTTTTTCGAAAGTAGGAATTTGTAAATTTGTTGAGTACGTTCGAACGAAATTGGCTGGGATATAATTCTAGTAATGAATTTCAGAATGATGAACTCTAACTTTCAGGTCGAAATTGAGTCAAAATGATTAATTTACAATTTTTCATAGAACACGAGATCATGGAATATAATTGTAGCATCGTAGAATAACTATGCACTGATAACGTAATTATATTATATAATATAATTAACGTTATAGACTTTAATGGTTTTTTGTGAAAATAGAGTAATTAAATAAAAAAGAAGAGAAATAATGAATAGAAATAAAATAAAAGATATAACGATACTATAACAGTGTAAAAACTAAAAAAAAAAAGAGAAATAAAATAAATGTACGCAAATACACGTGCAGATAAATATTTAAAGAATTTGCAAAGTGAAAAAATATTTCTGTTCACGTCACAGACTATGGATTTATACGAGAAATTTCGAATTCCATTGTTGATATCGCGTTGTTGGAATACCACGTAATTCAGTAGCCGATAGCCGGACACGTGATTCGTTGTTGTAGGTATTACACGCGTCTCGACTGATCAATCAACAACGTCAAGGATCGTTCCATCCGATCTGTAAGTCGTTAGCCCGAGTGACGCACGAAATTTTCGTCCCATACCCGTGCGTTTCGATCGAGAAATTGCTCGCTGGCTGACCGGAAATGCGCATTCGCCGCCGGAAACGCACTTTTCGCGCGTCCATCTATCTCTCTTTCTCTTTCGACAGTCTCCTCAGACATTTGTATTTGTGCCTACTTTTGGTAAATCGTCGTTTAAGCTTTTTTAAAACTAAGGATCAGTTACCGATTAATTAACTCAATTTGGTTTAATTTTAATTATTGTTTAATTGTTGAAATTTCTATACTGCAGACAGAATTGTAATTTCATTTCACAATAATTAATCCTGCAGGATTTCTTTATGATATTCTATTGCCATTAGACGTTAATTTTGGCTATTATAGGTAGTTTAGGTTTAGGTAGATAATTAACATTATCTTTGTTGTTCAATTTTCGCTCTTCTCGATAATTTCCCCCTCTACTCTACAATTTCTTCCAAAAATCCCAATTTTCATAGATTCAATCAAAACATCCGTCACCCCGATAAAACTCTACAGTCAAAAATATTCTTCCTTAGCAATTAAACAATTCTTTGCTTTGTTCTATAATTTTTTCTCAAGAATTTCAATTTTCGTATAAAACTCGACCTCTAGAATTTTATTTTCCATTTCAATTTTCGCGCTTTTCAATAATCCCCCCCCCTCCTCCTTTTTTTTTCAATTTCTTCCAAAAATCCCAATTTTCATAGATTCAATCAAAACACGTTTTGAACAAAACTCAACAATCGAACACGCTTCTCTGACTCTAAAACTGCCGTTTAGCAATTTTCTCTTCCCGAGGAATCGCGAGTTTTCCGGGAATTAGCGTCCCGTCGGAAATTACGTGAAACTAGTACTCACCAGTCAGCGACTTCTTTCCAAGAAAAACCGTTGTCTATTCGCGACTACCGTCCCGGTCCTCTTCTCTCGTTCCCCTCGCTGAGCTTCTGGCGTTTCTGGCTTTTCTCAAGGTATACACGCGCGCGTGTCCCTACACACACACATTGTATACACGCACGCACACTCGAACACACGATCCAGCAGATCCTGCAGCAGTCTCTCTCTCGGTTCCGATCCTGGATCGCGTGGCCGCTGTCAGGAAATTCGCACTCTCCGGAGGAAGCTGATTCACCATGCGCGCATTCCTCCTGTTATTTCAGGCGAACCGAGTTATAAATCCTCCTTCTCTTCTTTCCACCGCGGTTCCATCTTCATCCGCGATCACCCGACTCGCGGTCTCCAACTTCTCTTTCTTTCTTTCTAGAATCTAGAAGAAGAGAAAAAGGCGCGTGCACAGTTGGGGAAGAATTTTGTTTATTTTCGAGGATTCCGTTTTCTTTTCTTTTGATTTATTTACGCGTTGGTGCTGGTGCGCTGTGTGTCGGATTAAAAGTTAGACCGAGTCACTAGCCATAAAAGGCACTAGCGTGTTTGACGAACACACCGTTCCACACGTTCACTGGTCACTTCCGGTCAACTTTACGCGCGAATCCTTCGAAACGTTGAAAAGTTCACTGATTCCCAAATAGCAGAGGATCTCTGCTGTTCGTCTGCAGTCTCGGACGTTTCCTCTCAGTTTCTTCAAACTGAGATTCTCACGCGGCGCCGAATTGGAATTCTCCTTCAAAATTTTTATTCTATTCGAAATTGAAATCTTGGAGTCTTCCACGATTGATTCCACTGTTTTAGAGTTACTTTGGAGATCTTTGAATTAAATTCAGAAAATTTCTCAAGGTTGCCAATTTTCTTTGAAAAATTTCCCCATAAATGTCCCAACGTTAGTCCCAGGATTATTACTTCACCAAACTTAAACTTTTGTCAAACAACCGTCCACCGTTAACTGACTGTTGACACTCTCTACCAAATTTCAAAATTAAAATCCTTCAATATCCAAAGTGTCCGAACTCAATGTGTAAAACTCTAAAATTACAACTGTCCACTGACAACTGTCCACTCTCTACCAAACTGCAATCTACCAAAATTCCTCAACAACAAAAATCCTTCGATTCTCAAAGTGTTCAACGATACGTTGTTTTTATCGCTTTCATCAACTGGTCCACTACTTTCATCAACTTTCGCCAACAAACCACCGACCATATCAACCATAAAAAAAAAAAAGTAGAGTGGAAAAACGTCGAATCGTTACGGAAATATTACATACGGCCGAATATCTCTGCGATCGTTCTTTGAAATTTCAAATTCAGTCAGAGTCGATTGCCGAGACTGTGCTCGATCGAGTTGAAGTCGATTGTGTCTCCACTGACTGAGTGAGTGAGTGAGTGACTCGATTGTAGCTGGCTTCGCGGCGACACTGACACGAGAACGCGGTCCGAGGCGAGAGGATGCGCTCGAGGAAAGCTCGGGGCGAAGTGCCAGAAGAGTCGTCGCTTGAAATAACCGCTCGTCCACGAGCTCTCCCTCCGCCAACCCCCGTGGCCGCTCTCGTAGGCTTCCTCTCCCCACTCTCTCCTTCTCTCTCTTTCTTTCTCTCGCGATTCAGCAAGGCTAGGCTGCACCGGCTAAACTCTCTCGTCACACGGCTAGCGATGGGATCTGAGACACTTCGAATCGCTTCGAACCGCTCCGAAACACGCAAACCCCACGCTTGAAAGCTAATTCGTATCACTCTGAATTGTGCGTTCGAAGATTACTGTACTGTTGCAAGTCTCGGTTTCTCTCGAGTTTCTGGTAGTGAATTTTGGTGAGTGTGTCGAGTCTTGGAAAGTCTTCTCTAGAGCTTGGTCTTGTTTTGTATTTGAAGGATACTTGGAACTGTTGAAAGTCTCGAGTTTTTATAAACTTCTTCAATCTGGTGAGTTTCGAGTCTTGAAGATCCTCAAAGCCTTCAAATTTCTGTTTGAAGATAAATTTCTTTTTTTTTTTTCGTTCAGTGCGACTGGACGATGACTTTACCCTAGCAAGTCTGTTGAAAATAATTAACGACATAGTAGCTTAATAGTTGAAACAATTGATGAAAATAACAAAGAACAGAGACCCTTTGAAAATCTTGGCAAGTTTTGATTTTTAAATGATTTCGCTGAGCCTCGAACCTTGAAAGTTTTCGAGTCTGTGCTTGAAATTCGAATCGCTTGGCACGCGGAGAATTCGGACGCTCAAAGCTCATTGAAAGTCTTGGCAAGTCCAAGGATGCTCGAATGCCTTGGAAAATTTAAAAGTTGGAAATTTTGAGGACCTTAGTCCTCCTAGGTTTAAAAATTTTAGGAGTTGTGACAGAATTTGATTAGAAATTACCATTCTAGAATCATTTCTTTTATATTTATAATTTATAATTTTATGTTATATTAATTTGGATACTCGTCTGATATTAAGATACCAAACACTCGATTTTTATCCGTTTATAGAAAATTTAAAAGTTCATCCAAAACGAGCAGATTTCAAGCTTCGAATCTTGCTTCATGTTCGATTCGAATTTGTCACTATACACAAATTCAAAGTGTCATCGCAGCTCCACTATGCTCTTTTTCCTATTTTTCTCTGTCGGTATTGCGTACTGTCTTCGACTTGTTGCTTGCTAACGTTGATGTCGTTGCTGCTTCTTCGTTTTCTTATTCTCCGCCTCCTTCCTTTTCTTCTTCTTCTTCTTCTTCTTCTTCTTCTTCTTCTTCTTCTTCTTCTTCTTCTTCTTCTTCTCCTCGGTGGAGGATGATTCTTCTGATTCTTCGTTTTCGTCGAGGATGGAACGTGCTTGTGCGCGCACGTGCGTCAAGGAGTTTTCGCGCCACTAGAAGAGAGACGTTGAGAGAAAGAGAAAGAGAGAGGAAGAGAGTGGAATTTATTACGGTTCTAATGGGAAAGTAAAAATGGAGAGTGCGAGGAGTTGCAAGATTTCAGTAGCGATTTGCTCGGGATAGTGTTGACGACGTATATATTGGAATTCTTGGTCTGTTACAATTAAAAGACCTATCTACAATTAAAAGAGATTAATAATTGCCAAACAGCAATTAATTAATATTAATATTATTATTGATAATTAATTGATTGCCACTTTGAGCGTAGGTTTCTACTGCTAGAATATAATACTGATTGTAATTAATTATTCTCGGTTAATTATTTTTAAATTAGGTTAGGTTAGATTTAATTAATTAACTGCAACTAATTAATTAGCATAATTATGTATTTGATGATACTTTAATTGGCATGTACTGCAGCAATTATACACTCAAAATTCAAATTAATCAATTTGAGTAATTAGTATTATATTATGTACACTCCAGCAGTGGAAAACCTATACTCAAAAATTATACCGAATGAGAGTACAGTTCAGTGATAATTCTTACAGTTAGTTAAAATGATGATTCCGAAAGATTAGATATACTTGTCAATGTTTTTGTAATTTTGCTATACACGTTTGAAGCATCGAAACTTCCGGTTTCGCCCGATCAAGCAGTAGTGGCGATTATGCCGATTACGCGAATCACCGTGGAATCTGGATTGTAGATTCCCAAACACGGTTATTCAATCTATCGCGGTGATGATCGACGATGAACAACGATCCGCTATCGGCACGGTTGCTAGCTACGTGTAATAACGGGAATAAGAATAGAGCGATCGAATCACGTTTCGGATCGTCGCTACTGGCGACCAACTAGATAATTCCGCGTCCGTTCGATCGATCGAAGCCTCTGTTCTTCTTGTTCTTTCTTGCATCACTTTCTATCTATCTGATTGCGATGGAAAAATCTTGAAACGTGATTTTAAAGTTTCCGATCAATTTTGCGAGAAGAAAAAAAGGAGAGGAGATTTCTTGAATGAAAACACTCTTTTTACAAAAAGAAAAAGAAAGAAAAAAACAAAACACACACACGTAACATTTACTTCATCCGTGCTATACGAGTCTTCCATACTTGAATGAAATTAAAAAAAAAAAAAGGCCAAAACTGAAAGAACAGCGAGGACAAATCAAAGCATTCGATTGAACGGAACCTGAAATACATTTTACACTTAAATACGCTATATAAGTACGCTCGTTGCTCGGGAATTTCAACTCCTACCTACTACTACCGGCTTTCTCTAGAGTTCTTTGGTACACTCGAGAACCAGTTTCTCCTTGGCGACATTGTAGAAAAATGGTTAATTAACTCGTGACACGGCACCAGCATATATAATACAGCAACGATCGCGATTCATCTGCCCGCTGTTTAATCCCGTTACGATTATTATTGCCTTGTGATTCTTCACGTTGATTCATTGATTCACCGTCCATCGTTCAGTTCCAACTGGCTTCTAGTACGCACGTCTGTTAATTGTTGGAAGATTTATCTATTATGGACGCGATCGAAATAAGTAGCTAGTTTGCTATTATTTCTTGTCAATTATTTTATTTAGTAATTATTTTTTGTTCCATCATTATTTTACGCGTCGGTATAACACGTGCAAGCGGACAGCGGATGATCGCTCGCGAAAAATGGGGCTTAGGGGCTTGGGTTGTCGCGAAAATTTCGATTGTGAAAATTCATCAAGTGTACTTTTTAGAACGCTCGTTATCCAATATTCTGCGATTTCTTCGATTTTTTGGCAACTTTTCAACTTTATCGCGAAATAATGCTCTATTATTCACGAGTCACGACAGATAATATCCACGTTTAACGGAAGAAGTTACTTCCTTGTGCCGTTAGCTTTTTGTCCGATTTCAGCGATCAATACTGAGCGGTGATTCTCTCGTTGATCGATTGTCCTGTAATCTACCGTAAAACTCGCGATCAGCCGCGTCGAATTCATTAATTCCACGATAAATCGAGAAAAAAAAACAATTCCTCTCGGTTTTTCGATCTGCACGCGTTGTTCCGTTGAAACCTTGAAACGATCATTTTTGCACGACGTTTCGTCGATTGTGTACACCTTCGAGCATGTCTCACTTTGGTCTGTGACGCTGGACGTACGTACAAAATGCTGTTTTCTTCGCGGTTTTATCACTCTGTTGCATGTTTATCGTATTTGTTATCCTTTCATTTTCATTAGTATTTTCGTTATTTGTTTTTCGGCATCATTTCCTGCCTCTCTCGATTTCACTTAGTATTTCATTGTCTTAATTTTATTATTTTTATTTTGTATCCTAATCGCTCTTTTCCTGCGTCTTTGTGGATTTTATTCATTTATTTACTATTTCCACTAGTCCCTACAATTCTGTACTGTTCTATTTTCCACATTTCTTTAGAATTTAACCTCTCAGTTTCGAAATTAAATTGTAATCAAAATTACGTAATTTTTTTTTGTGAAAATTTGTAATTGTAATTAATTACAACACATTGTTATAATTATTACAATATTATAATATCAGAATCATTGGTTCGTGATATGCACTCGAGTATCGTATAATCAAATGATGTATGATAAAGATCAATATTAATTTTTACAAGCATATATAGAAACAAAATTGTAAAAAGAGATTTGGTAGTTTTAGCATTAAAAGTAAATAGATATTGGCAAATAACGATAAAAATTAATAATGATTTATTATTTTTTCCGTATATACACGGACAAGGTTCAACAACTGAGATAATTTTTAAAAGACGCGTGTAGACGTTGTTTGAACCCCGCAATGGTCATCGGGAGTATTTTTATTTCTCAAAATCGGTAGTTTGGCCGGAAGCCCTAGGCATAAATTAGGTGAAATTTGACCTAAAAAAAATTGCTAAAAGTCACGCGACACGTATCTTGACGCAGATAGTATTGTTTTTCCTTACGAGTTCCAGCTGTTCCCTGGAACTGAAAACCCTGTAAAAGAAAACGGAGGATACAGAGAGTATCCTCCCTCTTCCTTTTTTTCTTTCTTTCTTACAATTAGTTTTGAAATATCATTGGAAATATTTCCAATAATCTGTGAAACTTTCAAACATACTGATATCCATATTAGTAATTATCAGTATGCATAGTAATTAGTTAATATGCATATCAATATATTGGAACACATTGATATATCTCTTTTTCAATAATGAAATTTGTAATAAAATGAAGAAGTAAAATTTGTAGTAGCAATTTTTTAATATTTTAAGGAACATTAAAATTTTTTAATAACAAAACAGTTCAAGTGCTAAGAAGTTTCGAAAATTCTAGAAACAATGAGAAATGTAAAAATTTAGGAAATATTGGCGATTTTGAAAATTTCAAAAGCGATGAACACGTTTCATTTAAAAAAGAAAGACTGTAATAATCTTTCCAATAATTTTCAAAATTCCTAAAAGTTGGATATTAGGAACCTTAGAGTTCCAAAAGTTCTACGAGCATTTTGGCAATGGAAAGATTCGAAATTTTGAAAATCTCAAAGACATCGTGACGATCTAAATACGAAAATATTGAAAGCGTTTGTTTGAAGAGAGACCGTTCTTCGGAGAGACTCTACGCGCTTTTTTCGAGATGAGAAAAAGACGAGATCGGTTCCAGTCGATCCTATCAATTAGTACGCGTCAGAAGGCGGGAACAGCTGATGCAAAGCTCCCTGGAAACGACGTCGGCGGTTCGTCGTTGTCACTGATCGAAAACACCTTAAATCTACGGCTTCCCATACAGGGTCGGTGGAAACGAATTAGTCGCCAGTATAAATAGTAACGTGGCGATGGCTTGGAATGCGTGACAGTGATTCACCTCAAGGAGAAAAATTCAGTGCTCTCTCGATAAAAATATATCGTTTGATATCTTTGCGATGAAAAAATGAGAAGAAAAGGGAGAGAAAAGTTTAGAATGTCATGTGCATGTTTCAAGACACATAAATCGGTCTGTCTTTATTTAATTTTATTCAGTTTATTTCGCGGTACGCTCAAAAGTACAATTCATTTGTCATAAGTAATGCTTTTCAAGAAACATAAAAATCATTTTCGAAAAACAATTGACGATCTTCGATAACGCATTTCGAGATAATTTTCGATATAAAATTTCAAAATAAAGAATATTTGAACCTAATGACATTGTATTATTTCAACGCTCACTTTGGCGCTAAAGTATTTTTATACAATAAATTGCAACTTTTCGTTCGTTTCAACGTAATTAGTGTAGAAATGAATATTGTTTCAAATATTTTTTCAGTACCCGCGTGGTAAAATGTCGTATTTAAAATATATCTTCTAAGAAATGCCTTTGATACATAAATTCTAGGAAGCTTGCTTACAACTAGCGCCACTATGCACCTCAATCTCACGATGCAGTGGTTCCCCAAGGTGCGTTTCTCGTATCACGCGCGTGTCACATAAAATATCTCGAATTTTCATTAACGCTACAGCGAAACACAATTATAACAAATTTCAAAATCCATATAAATACAAACTGTGAGAAATTTAACGTTTATGAAAGTACTCCAACATTTACAGGAATACAATTTTACGAATACATTGCATTTATTGTAAAAATATTTCGAAATTATACACAATGACACGCGTAGTTATAAAATGTGATTCGTGCTGGAATACTTTCGCGAACGTCGACATTCTTGCGTTAAATTTTTTTCTGTGATCTCTGTATTCTAGATTTCTCACAAAAATTTCAAAATATTTTATATAACACGCGCGTGACATATTCAAGAAAGACGTCTGTAACTGTTTGAGTGGGGTTTGTGAAGAGTTACATTCCCACGAACTTTTCTCCACGAATTCACCGAACGGTGGTTGTGGAAGCGTCAGAAAAATCGTTCGAAGAACTCATAAGGGAGAAGGGCGACTTGGAGGAAGGAAAATCTTTCAGTACGACAGTTTGTGGTTGTTCGACTGTCATCGAGCCAGAACCATGAATTGTCTCACGCTCGTGGAATACACGTTGCTCGCCTCTTCCCGCGGCTTCCTACTCGGATTCTTATTTTTCCAAGGGACTCGGAACGCTTTTGCTCGGAATTTCTATATCCACCCACGCTTATTTGAAATAAATCCCAGTTTGGATATTTCGGATGTCCGATCATCTATGTTACATCATATCGCAACGTGGCGTATATTATCAAAACTTGAAAATTTCAAAAATAGAAATATCACGATGGTAAGTAAAAAATTGCGAATAATTTATACGATATCTACAATTGGCAAAATTGCTGTAATACACTTGGAAGTTGGGAATTTTTGGTTTAATTCTTAACTGGAGCCATTAAAAACCTATAACACCTTAGAGTTAAATTAATTGATCGTTGAACAAAAATTTCAATTTAGAGATAAATTAATAATTGTCAACTTAGAAGTTTAGAACGTTTGAAAACAATTTAGAGTTAAATTAATCAATGGATAAATAGAAAATTTAAATTTAGAGTTACATTGATAATTGCTATTGTTGGAATGTTTGAATTAGAATTATAAAACTTTGGAATTTGAAACTTTTGACATTTTTGACTTTGGTACTCTTACGATAGTTTGATCAAACTCTCTTTTCACAATACAAAGATAGGTTGTACAATTTAACTTTAGTTTCGATAAAGATACGTTGAATACAAGTTGCATATTATATTTCGAATCATTTCAGCAAAGGAACTAATCAAAGAGTTGCATTTCGTAAAATTACTGCTTTTTTTTTTTATGAAACATTTATATGATCGAGATTTCATCGAAATCCACGAAATAGATTATTCAACAATCGAATCGTAGTTGGAACAAGTTCGGAACGCCGGAAGTTTTTCAAGAGAATGAAAGACGATAGACTAATTCTGACGTCCGGGAATTGTTTCGATTCTATATTTAAAGGGATAAACATTGGAATTTTGTAATCGTTCGGGCAACTGAAAATAAC
>KQ435803.1:386639-397869 GCA_001276565.1 Melipona quadrifasciata
AAACTTAACTTTAAATTATTCATAGAGCATTTGTTATATGAAAAAAAAATATTTCGAGTATTATTCATGTAATAAAGAAATTAATTTCTACGTTGCACGATTCTTTTAACACTATATAATTTTTGTTTGAAATACTTTTTCGTGAGTAATTTTAAGCGATACAGTCAAATGACATCCTGTATAATTGATTTGCTCCTCCACTGGTGATTTTTCGTTCACATAACCACAGGAGTCCTGAGTTTAAATAAATGAATTCAACTAGCAAAAGTTCATTTAATTTACTATGATATTATTTAGAGTTTATTTAAAATTTGACTCATTTAAATGGAGCAAGTCTAATTATTTTAATCGATGTAACTTTCAAATAAAAAGATTAATAAAAATATGGTTGTCATTGTGTAATGTGATCGTTAATTGTTATACTCTTCTAATTATTTCAACCATCTTTCGTAATTTTAACACTATAAAAGAAGTGATAAATCATGTCATCAGATTGACAGTAGATATAAAAAGTCGCAAATTATATTGGATCGTAAAAGGGGAACCGAGCGGTAGACTTGATCGGTTAGGGCGATACTTACGAGTTGAGTTCTTCCGTCTATCGTTCGAGGACGTTAGGGTGAGGTTATGGTTGGTGGAGTTTGACGAGACACGCAAAGTTTTTAGAGCATAGGTCATGGGTTTTGATGATCGACCAAGCTGCCATTTTCTCACTCTAGACAGAATATAATCTATTATATTTTTGTGATACACAATTCGTTACATGTAGTTTTATAATATCTCGATAATAATACGTTGCCTCTCAACATATATCATTTAGTCTTGGTAATGGAATATTCCTACTTTACAATCAATTCTAATATGAATTTAGAAAGTATATTTTAGAATTCATAGAAACCAAACCTACGACTAATTTTATACAATCGAATTTAATATTATTAGTGAAATTTTACGTCACAAGTTACAAATTACCAATTAGGTACTGTAATAAATATTCTCGAATTAGCTTTGAAAGAATACTATAAATTTTCTGATTATTTTGTTTTGGTAAAAGATTGTGAGACGATAAAGTACAAATTTATAATTTACGCTTCACAACTTGTCTCGATTTGCTAATACTATTAACTGCGAGAAGATTCAGATATTAAGACTCTCCTCACAGAAATAGAACTATCCAATTAAAAAAAGAAAGAAACAAAATTCTGTCTCATCTCTAACTGTCTGGGGCGAAGTAAAAAAAAGCCAATTCTCGACACCGAAACACCTTTCGATCTCCTCGTGAAGCCGGCACAGGCAATAGGTTAAGAGGATGGGGGAGCAACTGGATCGCGTGACATTTTCTAAAAGCAAAAACGACTTGTCCTCGTGATGAAGAGGGTCCCCCTTCAGTTTCGCGGCGGCTACGAAGGACGTGCCTTTCATAAGTTTCCATTATTTGCGCGGAAGGCAGATGTTCCTTCTGGCAGGCGAACGTAGGGAGAAAAAGAAACCTGTCCCATCGAGACTGAAACGGCTCCTTCCTCTATAAAAACCGTATGTTCGCATTCGTTATACAAACGTATGCCTTTAAAAAGTTTAGTTTTGTTTAAAAATCGTTAGCTGAAGTAACACGGACGATTTGCAATTTAATTGGCAATTTAATTTGCGAGGTATGTGTAACAGAAGAGCGAATGTAAATTGAACTGTACGATTGGTAGTTTCGAGGTACAAAGTTCTTTGATTAGTTACAGTAAATTTTTACGAATGTATCGTACGAGGAGATATGACCATGTACCATGATTGGAACAGATTTACAACACGAGATATTTAACGCAAGTGCAGTTACACAAAGTAATTGAAAATAGTAGTTAATTTCTGAATACAGCAAGTGCAATATACATAATATTGATTGAAACGGATTTTAAAAGAAATTCGTAGTTGAATGTGAAAAGCTGAAGGCGATAGTGAATTTCTAAATGGCACAGGATGTGCCTTTTCTACATACGTACATATGACTGATAAAAGAATTCGAACGACTGAAAGAATGTGACATTTAAAAGAATTTTGGACGATCGTAATTTTAAGATAAACTTTCGGACACAAAATGCTGTTCCAAGTTATTTTAACTTTAACCGATCCAACTTTTTCACGTTCATTCTCTACAATCGCGAAAAAAGTGTCACCTCGTGAATAACTAATTGACAAATCAATCTGTCGCTCCTCTTTTCGCTTCAGAATTTCTCTGGGAAGCTTCGCAACATTTATTTCGCCGCCAGTAACATTCTCACGACATTCCTGCCGCTCCGATTTTTCTTTGGAACGCGATCAGGACACGCGTTGAATTTTCCTCGTGAATAAAAGCACGGGACACGGTAACACGACGTCGAACAGGTTGCTATTCCCACTGATTTACGGCTTCGCCACTGGTGTATAATCATTGTGTGTTGGTTATAGTCGCTGTCAATGAGGTGCTCACCTTAACTCGCCGTTCGATTTTATCGCTGCTGTGTAGAACCGATCGCCCCTTTTCCAACGAGCAATTACCGGCTCGCGCGGCGCTAGTGTCGCTTTACAGGAATTCGAAACGTCGGACGTCGACGCGATTTGCGAGCTTGCCTCGCGTGATAAATTCGACGAGCACGACTGCTTCTGTTTGCGAAGATTATTCAAGAAGTTGCGACTATTGTCAATTTACAGCGCCGCTTTACTCAATGTTTCAAAATTGTATATCGATATTTGGAGCCAATTTGACGCTCACAAATCATCGTCATCGACATCCATCGAAAAGACCATGCGTGACTGAGAGTGTGTTATCTTCAACCGGAGTGCAGCAACGAACGCATGGCGCTTGTCCTGTAAAACTCGATTAGCTTCGTTAATGTCATGACAATTCGAGTTATATAATAAATCGCAATTAGAAAGTGGCAGTGAGGGAGGTCGCGTTTAATTTTCAATGGTAACCATCGAGTTGAAACTAGAGTGGACATGCAACCGCGTGCGCAATAAATTGTAATTAGAAAACGGCATTGAGAGCTGCAGTATTTCAAGGTTGAATGATTACGTGCATTAACGTGTTAGTACACTAACGTGTTAGACGGTGGTAGAAAATAAAGTGGAGAAACTAATACCTCACCTCGTTAATGTGATTATTGATATAAATCGTAGTTCGGTAGTATCTCGGAGGCAAAGCTTGTTAATAATTAGCGTTCAACTAAATGAAGATGTCGGTGAAGAAATTATTTTCGTAATTGCTACGTCGTTTCCGAGATTGATAGTATGAGATAATTTCGTAATTGATACAACGCTTTTGATATGTATTAATGAACAAAATTTCTTCTACAATAAGTACTCTGATGTTTTGTACATGTATCTTCCCATATCTATATTAATGTGTATACTATAAATTTCTATATTTTTAATTTCCCAAAAATGCACGAAAATATTCCTAGTCTACATCGGTTAGTCGTACCGAAAGGAAACTATGTTCAAGAACACGATGTTTGTCCCCGACAGTTTTGTCAGTGGATGCAAAATCGACACAGTCAACCGTAATTACTCGCGATTCTATTTCCGTGTTCCTTCTCCCTATCTTTATGGGACCTTCCCGTAGGATTTCGCGTGGGTGAGCGTGCAAGATTTACGACGTATAACGACCCCCGTGCTCTTTCGAGGCGTAGCAGTCCCTTCGATGCCGAAAACGCTCGGATAAATCCTAAATCTGGTGCGATTCAACTTGCCCTTGACTCCAGAGATGGAGGACAAAATAAAATTGCCATCGGTAAAAACTTTCTCCGACTGAGACTCTTAATTTCAATTAGGGAGACTTGGGACACGCGACGTTCTCAAATTGCAATTTATCGCAAAAAATTAGATTTTGGAATTATTATGAAAATTTCTTTTTGAAAACTCTTGAAAACTTTTGAAAACTCATCAAAGATGAGAATTCATAGTCTATGCGAATGCTGACGTTACGAAATTATTCGATTGCGGTTTACTGCAATTACGCGGATTGCAAGTACTTGCATTGGAGTATGTAAAGGCAATTTTGAAGACGATTACATGTGTTTGCTTAACTTTTTCGAGTGCGATTTTTGAGCCTTTAGTTCTTGAATATTCATAAACATACAATTAAAGTGTAATTCATGTCACAAGTCGTACAACAATAATAAAATATAAAGAAGCTCAATTTTTAAGAAGAATATAGACACAAAATTGAAATATAAAAGCAACATCTTAATCTTAAAATCTAAAAATCAACAAAATCTTAATACTTTCTTTAAACTTGTGTCGTTAGACCAATCGATGATCATGATAATTAAAATTGAGATATTTCCTTTCAAAATATATAATTTTATTCTTGCAATATCGTCAACTCGACTATCATCGATGCTTTTCGCCACGCAAAAGCTACAATTACACTTTATATATATTCTAATCTAATATATATTCCAATCTATTGTATCATCCACTCGAGAATGTTACTCGAAATTTATAAAAAAGAACATATTAAAAAATATACAAAAAAAAAAAAAACAAAGAACAGTTCAAACAACATAATATCGACAGACAAGTTATCTTCGAAACTTTATCAGCCACAAGCTCGTAGATCGAATATCATAAAATCGAAATGATCACAGTGTGCGAAATACAATGCGTCAATATGAATCGCATCCTTGGATGCGTGTCTCTGCGTTGGCTAAATATAATTCGTCCTTGAGCATTCCTCCCGGGCTCGTGGATGGAAAAAACCGATCTCGCGGCGATCTCTCTCGTCGACGACGACGACGATGGCGAAGAGGACGAGATCGGAAGGATCATCACGTCGACCGAGTCAACCCCTTCGAATTGAAAATTAGGATTCATTGGTTCGTGGAAGGGGTCGGTAGTACGGAGGGCCACTCGAAAAATCAAGATGTCAACGGTGGCCGTTGGTCGCGCGGAATTCGGAATCAGCCAATGCCGGATGCGCGGCCATTTTCGTTGCGATGCAACCTGCCCAGGTAGCGACATTACTGCTTTCGCGAGACGATTTTCTAGACGTTTGGAGCATGATACTTTTTGTAATTGTTCGTTACGTTAGCCAAATGATAGGAGGTTACTGTTGTTCAACACTTTTTTCTTCTTTTTTCCTTTCTTTCTTGGAATATTTTCTTTCTTTTCTTTCTTTTTTGACTGTGTCGACACTAGAATTACCAAAGTAGTCAAAATGATCAATTTACAATTTTTGTTATATTGATTATAGTTTATGGACGCGAAACGTATTTTTAATGACTTAAATAATTTTTCATAAAATATATAAGTAAAAGCTTGCACACTCCATTTGATTTCAATGTCTCTGATGGTAATTTTATGTTTTAATCGTCGGTTGTTCTAGTGTTAAGTGATGAAGATTGCGGATGTTTGTGCAAATCGCGTAACTATAGATTTTTGTTTCACACAGTAGATATAAGGTAAAAATTGTGGTTTGTATATTCTACGTATTTGTGCATGTGGTTGTTTTACGAATATATAAAAATTCGCAGTCTATAAAATCTAACGATGAGGATTGTGGATATTGGTTTATTCAGAATTATTGTTCAATATTAAAGCTATTAAAAGTACTTTTTCACTTTTTGGTTAATTTCAGATCCATGTTATTTCTGTTCGAATTTTAATATATTTTTTTCTTTTAAATTTATTATAACTACTGATTTCCCACTTGTTCCTTTTTCGTGCAATCATCCCCTTATATTAAATATTAAATGCTAGTTTGCGTAACTGAAGAGGATTGTGTTTCAATATTTCTTCTTTGGCTTTATTTCTTTTTAATTTTATTGAAATTATTGGTTCTTGAAATTGTTTCTCCTGGTATGTTAAAAAAATTGAATTTATTTACTTACGAACAAAATAGAATCGATATTTTTCAACGTGTTTTCTCATATTTTTTTTAAATATTTTTTCGATTGATTCTTACGAAAGTTATTCAATCCTATGAATATTAATTACGAGCACAAGCTTATCTACAGCAAGGAAAGTTTTCATCATGTTCTCCGACTTGTTTGAAACTAATTTCGTCACTGGTACATACATTACACCTCTTTTTTGTTTCACCTTATTGTAGAACTTGAAAAGATGTTATTCTTCTCTCGTGATAATCATTAACGTCTTTAAACGATTGAGAACATGTTCAACTTCCCTACTCACAATTAGCAGATAAGATCGACGATTATGCAAACAATAATTAAAACCTCGGTACGACGAGGAAAATGCAAAAGGAGTATCATAAAATAACCACAACCATAATCATAACCACAAGGAAATTACACGAGATTAAAGTCAGCTCGGACAGGCACGTGATATAGTTAACCACGTTCTAAGTTAATGTTTCGATACAGGAAGGTGATTGAGATGCACGGGACGTTCTTACCATTCGACGGATACAAACGTCCATCTTCGTTCTCGATTGCCGAAACGATCGCCGCTAATTAATTATTCCTCGCGTACACGAGGACTCGACTCTCTCCACGTGAACGTTTAGGCTCGGTTGGACACTGTGTAACGCGGCGAAACTATCCAAAACTCTTAATTTTTTTTCGAAATGGTCATATATAAAATACAGATAATATACACTAGATTTACGCATTTTAAAAAGTAATACGCATAAGTAAAAAGTCTTTTTTTAAAAATTACCACGGAAATGTTAACAATAATATTAACGGTGTACGGCAATCATATTTATGCGGTTTCTTCGGCATATATTGCGTAAAGCTGCACCGGGCTTTCGATGGAAATAACTGTTCGTCTATTGAGATATTTTCATTTGGCTTATAACAAGCCTGGCTATTACTTGCAAATCTGTTCCATATTTCGGATATCAGCGCAAATTTATCTGTTTGCAATCTTTCGGATCGTTGGTGCTTTTTTTGTCAAAGCGTATGAATCTCAGAATTTCTGTAAAGTTATCTCTGCGCATTGTGTTTGCGAAGAAAGCGGGTCCCCATTTTTTCGACCATAGATAAGAAGCTTTCTATAATCTCGCCTCGGGCATATAGAATTCCTAGAAACCTATGTAACTCAGCAACTGTGATTGTCCACTCTTGTTTCAAAACTCGACGTGTCTCCGTTTCAGTGCAATCTTTTATGTGTTCCATTATGTGTGTGTCAATTATCAATTCGAAAGCACTCTAGTTACACAACCCGATATAATATTTCTCTTAGCGTAGCCAGTAGGTCCTGCGATATCGTTGAATATCATACAAATGGGCAGCCTACCCGCGAATCCGCCTGCTTTCAGTTTTATTCACCGTGTTCCGTCAACTGCAATTTCAATTTCACCCATCACATTTTGGGATGTGCTTAGAATCCTCCAATCCTCGGAGTCAGAACTAGAAAGAATACGCATCATTTTCTTGCTCCTTCTATCTCTCCACTTTCACTCTCATCTTCGCTTTCGAGTAATTCATATTGATCTTCTTCGGAGAACAATCTTCATTGATTTTGACAATTTTGTTCAATATCTTATTATATCTCTCGGATTTACTCATGATTGCTAGAAAAGGGGTATTGGTCAAAATAAAAAAATACTGTGGTCCAATTCAATTACCCTATTGTAGATGGTTACAATAAGCGGAGACTATCTATAATAACAATAACTATAGAAATTTTTGCACAGTGTCTTTGAAACACGTCCTTACATTGGCAGTGCAACGATCATACCGAAGATCGTTTCTCATTTTAGGAATTCCGGCAATAGACACACCCAATTTCATACAATGTGTTGAAGACAAAAGTAAACACTCAGGCATATAATCCGCTTGTTTACATTCTCGCGGCGCGATGGAGATAAGGGATTGGGTTGAATGTGATTTTATGAGCACAGCAAATATATAAGGATTATTTATGAAATTAGCTAGTCCGTCAATTTGACGGGTTTCGTAGAGATAGGTGTACTACATACAGATTTTGAAAATTAGAAGGCTTAGGAGAAAAACAATTGTGTGTACATATGTATATACATATGCAATAGTTTTTTGGGTATTTCTTTTCAAAATTTGAAATCCGTCAAATTGACAGGTCCCGTAAACCTAGTGTTAAAATGAAAATATGGAATGTAATGAAATATAAAATTAATTTAAGTAAATCTTCGAGTTAAAGATAATTTTATATATTTTAAAATTTTGGCAGATATGTAATAATATTATTTATTATTAATGTAATAACACCATTTATATTTGTTTTCATAAAGTTATTACGAAGATTTATAGATATTGTTTTTACGAGAGATTATGAAATTTTAAGAAAGGAGTAAACACAGTAGTTATTCTTGCGAAATTTTTTAAAAGAATCCGAGACTAATTAAATTTTATGAATTGAATTACGAGAGATGGAGCAATGGAAGAAGGGGATTTTTGTAATGAATCAGCAGAATTAATACATTGTTCCTCTTTTGGCGATTTTTTTAAAAGAAAACATCGAGTCATCGTGAAGAATTGTTTCCTCTTAGAATAGCAACAGAGGATGTGAGATTTCGTACACGTAGCTTCTCAGGATACGAATATTTACCTCGCGTGATTCAAGTTATTAGTAAAAATTTACATTTGTGCGAAAAATCTTATTAATGATACCATATGTATTGCCATATCATTACCATCGATAGAGTACCGAGCAATTCTTTTGTAATATCCTGTTTCTGTTAATTAGCGCTGTCTGGAAATCAAAGAACCACGACTAACAGTTCAAAGGAAATCTAATGTGGAATTTTTTAAGTATTGATTTATGAATTCTTGACGAATTAAAAAAATTGAAAGATTTATATGTTAAAATCTACCATGGAGTAAGTTGCCAACTAAAATATCAAACTTTATCCTTGACACCATTTGTCTATCCTCAACTCTGTATCCTTAACATCATTCACCTTAATTCCAAAAGATTCAACTTTTCTACAATTCTGTTAAAATACCATTCTATTATTTCTATAATATTTCTCGACAATTTAACCCAAAGAACCACCCAATCTCACCGATACACCAGACCAGCAATTTCCTCCGTGCGTCTTCTTCGAAGACGTCGACCGGGGCTTCGCGATCGATCGACGGGTATCACGATCCACAGCACGTAGCGAAGACGCGAACGCGTGGCTCGTGGCGAAAGTAAATCCTTTAATTAAACCGCCCGGGTCGTTTCTCACGGGCAGCGGTGGCAATCGAGTGGTGCCAGTGTGGTGGTCGATGACAATGGAAGGGCGGACACATGTCCAGCCATACGAATAACGCCTGATTCCGGCCACGAGTGAATCGCAGGAAGCCTTCCTACGACACGTTCGTCGTACACCTCTTCCTGCCGTCCTCGTTCGCCTTCGTTCGCGTCCTATATTTAGAAAACGCGCGCCATTACGCGCGCTCGCTCGCTCGTTCGCTCGCTCGCGCCACCACTTCCCTAATAAATTCGCCCATAATTGCAGCCGTCCGCGTGCTACGACGTATACGCTTTTATGCAAATCCGCGCCAAGGTTTTTTCTTTCTTTTTTTTCTCCTTTGCGACGTGACGACCAGCTCTATCGCCGTACAAACCGCTCGTTACACCGCGACCGCGGCGTAACTAATTAAACTTGTAATTAACGAGCCGGGCTTGCTCGGTGTCCGCCGCGAGAGCCGCCGCGTACGAGAGGGCCAACCTCGTGCTCGACTTTGTTCACTTAACGTTCCTTATCGTGGTTTGTCTCGTTTCGGTGCAGAGAAATGTGTGTCGGAATTCGTTTTTCCTCTATATGGCCTATGCACTCATGGCGCGTGGTCGAAAGAGAAAAAGTTTCGTGATTGACTCGGAACGATAACAGATCAAAGAAAAATGGCGTGCATGGGACGATGAAATATTTGTTTCAATGAACCTTTTGGAGAAGTTTGAGAGTTTTGCATCTCTAGCGTTGTATAATCGATCGTTGGAATGATTGAAAATTAAGAAAGTCATCGAAAGATTAGCTCAATTAATTTAATCGAGCGTGTCTTGCAACTGTGATTAACTCCGCTTTCACCTCTAAACCTTCTAACTTAAACATTACGCGTGTTTAATTACTCAACCACAACCAACAATAATAATTTTATTCGATCTGTTTCTATTTCTCTTCATCTACTCTCTACCAACGCCAGACTCGATAAAGGCTAATTCACGCGGATCTCTTCTGTTACAGCTGAACTAACGGCCGACGCCGACAAACGAGTGAAAATTGTCAACAAAAATCCAGATGGATTGCCATCGGGGATCAGCGAAACTATCTTTACGACAGCTGTTGGTCAGAGGTGCATTACCATCAAAGTGTCGCTAATTACATGGCTGGATCTGTCGTTGCACATAACCGGTAACCATTATTAATGCACGTTTTCCTATGCAATTAATAACGTCTCGCGGGGACAAGATTGGGGCCAATGGACGAAATACCAGCGATTAAATGTAAATACAACGAGGTTACTCGTGACTATTTTCGACTGATCTGTCGTTGCGCTTGTTAGTCGTCGTTTCGCGTCGATTCATTATAATTTCTCTCAAAGCACGGCCAAAACAAGGCTATTTTAACGAAAATGAATGATTGTTTATTCAGCAAGACTGATAAGAGGTTGGAATACGTATCGTTAGGCGAGCGTATTGGTGAAAATTGATGTCCGCGACCGCGATTAAATTCTTGGTTTCCTTGGCGAACGGAGAGCAGAGAGGGTAGGTTTGTCTAGAGAGGATACTTCTCATTTTTTTTTTCTTAACGTGAACCTGTTTTTACCGATCATGCGAACGTACGTTTTAATGACTGGTTGCTCGGTTTGAGAAATTACACGGCCTCGTCAATGAGATAAACTAGGAAATACAATATTAATCAATGTCAGATTGAGTGACACGCGAATTAAAATTTGCGCGGGACGATTCATAAATTAAATTTTAATTAAAACACTGCGTAAACCTCACATCCGAACGAATATTTATCCTCGTTTCTACTTAGTAGAACGTACTTTCGCGGTGGGCAAAATTGCGCGAGGGAGAGAGGGTGCAGCAATCGCTCGCGATAAATCAGAAAAACGTTCGAGCGTTCGGATCTTCCTTCACGCATACGTGGAACGAGCCGACTGAAAGGCTTTTTGATTCTATCTCCCGACAGAACCCCTGCGAGACCCTCGTAAAACTGTCGGACGGTTTTCAATCGAAGGTTTCGCGATACGTAGGCGAAGATATACGCACGCCACGGGCTATCGAACTTCAGCAGAGATCGTTCTCACCGGCGTTGGATGTT
>KQ435803.1:410906-423116 GCA_001276565.1 Melipona quadrifasciata
AACCGATGCCATAAACGGCTAAGAGATAAGCCTGCATATTTATATAAACACAGCCACTTAGAGTCACTCATAGCGTGGCGCGGAAGAAACTTATGGGACAACCTAATACATCCTTACTAGTTTGCGTCACTTCCTGTAACGGATACCTAATGCAAAATCTAAAACCTATAACTATAGAAATCGCTCGTCTGCAATGGGCTTTACTATTTCTTTAATTAATTCGTTATTACTATTGCTTCGATTAATTCTTCTTCATTCGCTTGGACAAAGAACTTGTGTATTCATTACCTGTTGAGTGAAACTGATATAGTTAATTTGCGGTTTCTTCAGATTTGATGAAATTTCCTAGAATAAAACGAAAAGAAGGAAATATGTCATAGATTCAGTAGCTTTTTGTTTTTCTTTGCTAGTTTACCTTTAGCTAGTTTGGGATTTCCTTAGATTTGAATGAGTTCGACTAGGAAATTTTCTAAAGTAAAGCAGAAAGAAGGAAATATTTCGTAGGATTCGGTAGCTTTTTGTTTTTTTTCTCTTTTCTGCCAATTTATCCTTAGCTAATTTGAGATTTCTTTAGATTTGAATAGTTCAATTGTAAATTTAATAGAAAAAAATGAAAAAAATGAAAAAAAGAGAATATTTTATACGTTTGTCAAAAATACTATAATATTCCATTCCAAATAATTTTTCTCTTTCATATTTATTACCATGCTGTAATGTTATGCTAAACCAAATTATATGACTATAAACCAAAAAATTTTGCACATAATTAATTTTATTTTATACTTTTGCTGCCAAAAGTAGTACTAAAAAAGCAAATTAGAAAATAGACGTTTTGCACGACTTCTCTCGGTAGATTTTTCGCAATTAAAGGAACAAGAAGATAAAATGATTATTTAGAGTGATTAATGATACTGATCCATGGATGGAAGTATTGTACATTGTAGAGGAACAAATTACTTGCAAAGAATCGAGTTAATGTATTGTGGAAATTTATTGTTCGTCTGATTAAGATCACCGGATGAGGAATGTATTGCCTCTAAAGGAAATATTGCCATGAAATTTCCAATGACTAATTGTAATTTTACTCTGAATCTTTGTTCGTGAATTAGATTAAAGGATCGTTCAATCTTCACGCCTCACATTGTTGAAAAGCTACTTTTAATCTCATTTTTTACACCCAGGTAAATAATGATTCTTTGAACAAAGAAAATTATATTCAGTATTTATTATATTATATTATATTAATCAGTCTTGAATTTTCTTTGAAACTGATTTTCTTAGATTTTCCTCTTTATATTTTTCGAGTAATCTGTTAACTTGCAGCAACTGTCATTATTCTCACTAATTTTTTTAAAGCCAAAAATTTGGCAATATTCGTCTATAAAAATTATAAATTTCTCAAAATTTCTCTCTCGATATTTCAATATTTAAATAGCTTTATTGTTAACCCTGTAAAAGTGTAACAAAGAAACTTTTATTTCCCAGTCTTGCATTACATTTAGCAGTGCAATGAAGAAATTTTTTTTTATCTAAGACCTTCCCAATTTTTTATTACATGTAATAGTGTAACAATGAAACTTTTACTTCCCAATATTAATTATATTTTATTTCATTTTAATTAATATTAATTATATTTCCCAATATATGTAGTAATATAGCAAAGAAATTTTTATCGAACAAGTTTTTCATATACATATATACATTACATTCAGTAATGTATATCAAACAAATCTTCGGTTGAAAGATCATGAACTGAGATCTTCCCAATCTTGTACTACATTTAGCTATATAACAATTATACCTGTACGGTGTAATTAAACAGAGAATATTTCAAGATGAGGTTCATCCGGAATACATGGTTGGTATGAGTTAGAAGTAATTAAGTTATTTTTAAATCTTAATTACTAGGCGAATGTAGCGGTTATTACCACTATAAATGGAACATTAGACTCATTTATTTAGTTGCATCCCTCAATGCGAGCGTTAAGTCATTTGTATTTCCTCGGACGTGTTGTATTTAACAAAAATATAAGTATACTGTTCCCTTATACATATTTATATTTGTTCATTGTCGGAAATATGATTTTCTTTTCTTGCTCGAAATTATCCAGACGATTTCCGCGAGACAAATTGATACTACGGACAACATTTCGCGTCTAATTTACAGAGTACAATTATAATAATTGCTCAGTTCATCAGTAATTTCATTGCAGATTTAAACATTAAACAGTTAAACAGATTGAATAAACATCATCGTGACGTATAATTATTTCTAACTGTATATTTATTTATTATAATATTTATTTTAGATATATTCTTTATAATTTTATTGAAACTCGCGTGATATAGAGGAGTCGTGATTCAATTTCATTCGTTTCGTAGCGACATACCTGCTAGATACGATTATTATTGTAATTATCGAAAAGATGATTACATGCTTTCTTATAAGCTAATTATAGAATTAGCTTTTCTCACAATTAACCTTAATTAATAATTATACGTTATTGTAGATTTATTTGTGACTGCGTATAAATAATTTTTGTTAAATTAAACAATTACATACAACGGTATTTCATTGTAGCTGAAGAAATTTCTGATAGATTTAGTAATTATATAATTAATATCTTTTCCACGTACAATTATAAATATAATTGTAAAATTTCACTTTTATTTTATACGTGTCTCTCAGAAGCCAGGTTTTACTTTTTGTAAATTTTTTAATCTTGTTATACAAATGCGAGATTAATGTTCAATTTCCAAAAAACTTACTCACTATGAGTGTTTTATTTCCGTTTTATTTCCAAAATAAATAAATGAATAATTGCACATTTCAATGTAAATCTAAACAAATAATCGTAACATTTATAACATTGCAATTTTTAACATTTTCCACTTATTGAGTTGACCAGTACGGGTTCAGAATGATTCGTACATCACAACGAACCGTCTTCTTTGTATTTATTTCCATTTTCTGTTTTTTCTCATTTTTATTCTTATTCTGTCATCGAACTCTAAATTTCCTTTTCATATTTATTCTATTATTATACAAAGAATCACTTAAGCGTCAAGCATTTCGAAGATCAAGGCTCTCGTATTCGTGGCTCAAGCCGTTACGATCATTTTGATCAGATTATAAAAATTAAAGTTTACAGTCGACTTGTCACGAGAAGGTAGTTAAACTTGGTCGTGAACGCGTGAAAACGAACGCGTGAAATGCTTCTTTCCGGTTTGAAGGGAGAAAGAGAGCATCGTTCTCATCCTGACATTTCAAAGCCTCGATTTGATTTAGAGACCTCGTGAAACGCCGGACGAGTCGAGGTCGATCGCGATATATCTTCAGCCCCGCAATGGGGATCTTTTTGTATGATCGTGGCACGTTTCTTGAATTAACTCGTAGTATAGATTGTAGACTAGAAGATCTCAAAGCTCGTTTAGCATCGATTTATAGTATTCGTTTCTACTTATTGGTACATTTAGCAATTCATGTATTTTCAATTTCGATTCTTAACTGGTAAATAAAAAACGAAGAATTAATTTTCGGCACTCGTTTGATATTGAGTCGCCGCTACAATTTAATGTTACTACAATTTATTATTAGATACTAAATATTAGTTATTGCATGTAACAGTTTATAAATACTTTTTGAAAGTTTTTACATCTTTTTGACGCTTTAAAAATGTACGACGTACGTTTTAAAAATGAATCAATGAGTAATATACAAGGAAATGAAAAGAAATAAAAATTCAAAAACGTCGAAAATAACATACTTATTGCCTTATTTATTAGAAATAAATTTTTCGTTTGATTGAAAGAAGAATTCTGAAGAATATAAGGAGAATATAAGAAGGGAAGGAAAGAAAAGAAACAATTTCAACAAGAAATTGAAATTATATTTAAAAAAAATTATTACAAAATTAAAATATTAGAAATTATTACAAAAATATTTAATCAATATTTCATTAATGTGATCCAGTTCCTCTAACGAGCGTGTGAGGATACCGATTAATACATTTTAAAATAATTACAAATAGAAAGATTCTTCAACATTTGAATTTCAAAATATTTTTCAAAATATTATACATATCCAAATCTGTAATAAAACCAAAACTATATAAAAAAGCAGTGTATACTCCGGAAGAAATGGCGTGTCATTCTCACTAATAAACGAGCGGAAAATTTCAGTGGAGTCACTCCTCTAAGCACACGAACAAACTACAAAAAAAAAAAGAAAAGAAAGAATCGCTATCTAATAGGTTGAAAAACGTTGAATGAACCGCATGTGTCGGCGAGAGCGTCAATGAATATGTAAAGGAGACGAGAGAAAGGATCCGAGAAGTTCAAAGCGCGGCTTATTATTCCCATTGGAGCTTATCTGATCGCAATCATTACCGCTGATCCAGGGAGCATTCCACTAAATGCCGGTTCCGATTACATTTATTGAAATAATCGATCGGTCCGCGTATTATGCTAATGCCAGCCAGACCCTAACTGTTACACTGTTTGTGTCGACATAAATCGATGCACCGCCGTGAGCACCGGCGTGTAATTTGTTCGCGCATGCGCGGTTGCATCTTCTCAAGATCAGGTTTGAATCGCTCTTCCAACCTTGATCTTACGAAAAGTGATTTCTCTCTTTTTTTTCTTTTCGTTCGTTGCAACTTTCCTTCTTCGGATCTTATGCTTTTGATGTTGAAGGTTACATTATTTTGCAGGTAGTTTGATTTTGAGCAACACTGTTATAAATGAAACTGCGTTCCTTGCAGATTTCTTCGAGGTTAGGTTTCAGTGTGTGAGTATGGCTACATGGTACTGAAAAATTGTAATAAGATTCATTTTTCAGTTTTACGTTTTAGATTAAGTACATAATAACGTTTGTGGTAAAATAGGAAAGAAATAAAAATAGTGACAGGCTTTGAATTTGAACTGGATACGTATATGTTCACCATTTTGTTTTTTGCGGAGGTCATACGAGAGTAGCGTAGATAACTATTTTAAACATACTATTTTTTATCTTTTATTATTTTTTTTTTTATTATAGTAAAAATTTGTGTTATTTAGAAATATTTTAAATAAATTCGGACCTATTATTTCCTTCAAGTTGTCATTCTTTTGCCACTTGCTTTTTCCTTGTTTGCACATATTGCGAATTAAATATGTTATAAGTAGGCAACTAGAAAATAATGAAAATCTAACTTGTTGTAATTATATTTTATTCGTTATGAAAAGTGATGCAATCTCGAAATTTTTCAAACTCATTATCACAAATATCTATACATATATATAATAATAAGTATATCATAAGTGTCATGTTTCCCCACGAAATGATGAAAATAAACGAAAATTCTGGCAAATCTCGAAGAATCGAGCGTTCGGAGAGAAGAAGGAAAAGGATGAAAAAAGAGGGAAAAAGAAGCGCATCGTGGGGGCCAAGATGGGAAAATAAATAGCACGTATCGCGAGCTAGCGGATGTCGATGGGGGCGAAAGTGGGCGGATATAACCATAGAGCACGTGGCACGCGAGCATCGGGTCACCATAAAGATCGTGATTTATCGCGATCGGCGCTGTTTCGAACTCGATCCGGCGTAAATTATTACCTGGATAACCATGTTCGGTGCTTTTGAAAACTGATTTCTTTCCCGACATTATTGCGTATCGGTACTTTCTCTTTCCACAGAAAATTCAGTGGGTGATCAAAGGTGAGTATATTATGTATATTTTGAAATCGTTGTGTACATATGTACTTCAAATTTAATGGAAAAATTTTTTTCTTATGAACAGAAACTGATTTCAAAAATCTGACAATGGCACAATTCCTAATAAGTGAAATTGTAATTAATCTGCGTTGAGAAACAAACAACAATTTAACGGAATGTTGTAAATAATTCAATTATGGAATTATTACTTTAAATAGAAAGATTTTGGAATTTCTTTTTATGCAAGAAAATATTTAGTAATAAATTCGTATCAAATAATAAATTATTAAAAATACATAAACGTAGTTAAAATATACAAAATGTACAATTAAAAATATATTGTAGAATTTAACAATACAAGTAGATTAAGAAGAATTGAAAATGTAATGTTGATGCAACGTTGGTCCTCAACGAATTAATAAAAGAAAAATAAAGGAAAATATTTATTTCTAATTGTATTTTCTGTACACACATTTACCTTTACACACATTTGTTACACAGATAACCGCAGATTATTCAAGTAGCATCCGAAATTGAAAAAAAGCTGAAATCCCCCATTAAAACCTCATTGCTAAAAAAACCCACTGAATCCCATTTAATAAACCATAAAATTCAATTAAAATTGTTCCGCAGCCTAATTTGAATTTCACGTGGCGATAAAGCCACGTCATTTTATTCGTGCGGGGTGAGCACGGAGGACGCCGGCTCGTGTCGCATCGAGAACGATTACCCTGTTATCGTAATTTTCGACGGTCTCTGGGGGCCGCCTTTCGAAAATAAGAAGCCGTGGATCGTTGGAAACGAAGGGTGGTTTTCGAGGCACATTAGAATGATTAAGGCGGGGCTTTCGACTATCGTTGACACGCGTGTAAAACCGGTTATCTGCGCCCACGACGCATTATTTCGCTCTCAACGCCGATGTTTCGCGATAACGAACCGACGCGATGGCCGCATCTTCGAAATGTTGCGACGGGAGAATTAAATCGAGGAAATAGAAAAATAAAACGAAGAGGGAGGGGAGGAAAGAGAGAGAGAGAGAGACAGAGAGAGAGAGAGAGAGAGAGAGAGAGGGAAAGAAAGCAAGAATGCCTCGATAAGAATGAAGATGATCGTAAAGCGTTCAATCAGACAACTTCTACTTGAACCATACCGACTTGCGGTAGCCGCTTACCTAAATTAAGTATAAGTTTTTACGAGTGGTGAAGATAAAGATATAGGTATAGATTGAGCGTAATCGTTCACACACACACACAAGGATAGGGAAAATTATTCTTAACAGGAGAATGGTGGATAATGATCGATAATGAGTAGATTACGAAAGTTTAGGTTTAGAGTTTTAAGTTTTTTTACAAAGTAATTTGACGTTTGGAAAATCTACAAAATGCGTGCATGTAAGAAACATTCAATGGAACGTGCTAATAGATAAAAAGGAGAAACACATCTCTCATCTTGGTTTTCTTTCACAAAAATGTAAAATCGCATAAATATCAGTGTGTAGTTGAATGTAACTAATAAGTAGTCTAGAGGTAGTTTCAAACCCTCTAATTATTCATGCCGACGTAACGTTGCATGCATAACGACGTACGATAAATGCGTTACAATAAATCTCCAAAGTGTTCACAGTATATTACACTGTGTTTTACAAAATTTATACATATTACATTATAATTTAATCCATTAAAACTGCCATCAGCACCACTGGATATCGTTCGACCATTCTCAACCTGTTTCTTCGTGCACTCACTTGCTCGCTGCTTTATTAACATTTATCCCTAACTGGGAAAGAAATCACTGTCTAAAATTATAGTGCATCAACGACTACCCTTGAGAATCGACAGAATCTTACCGTTTCGTGTCTCTTTCATTCCCTGTTTATCGTTTATTAGCGTTTCTACCAAATTCAGAAATACCAGAAGCTGGCGTTCAACGATTCCCTTATCTGTTCCTTCCCGTCCTTCAATGCTTGAAACATTTTTTTACTTACCGGGCATTATTAGCATTTATCCACGGTGGGGAGTAAGGAAAAAACAAGAGAAGAAACGACACTTTAATCACCGGAATACCAGAAATGAGCATCGACTACGATTCTCGACTTTTTTCGTCGTTTATACCAGCCACCGGTCGCTTTATTAACATTTATTCCCGGCTCGGTACTTAACGTCAAACGCGATACAACTTGCGTCAGCATCGTAATAAATACTAGCTCTAGCTCGCAGATAAGCCTGCATTACGCTCAGGGGTAGAAATGTTTTCCACAAGCGGCAGCGTAAAGGCTCGTTTACACTTGTCACAAGCGAAAACGTTGCGTTTTTTCAACTTATTGTATTTATTTCTTGATGTCAAAATAACACGAGAGAAACGGATGAAGGTTAATTCTGTGCCTTTTTAATATTTACAGATTAATTTACTCAATTTTCTTGCTCTATTTTTAAAGGAATTTCTCTATTTTCAGTTTCTTTATATTTTCCTCTTAATCATTATCAGTTTCTTATTTTTATTTTTGTCTGTTTCATATCGAGTGTTTTATTATTTTGATGTCATAATTTCTTTCTTTATTTTAGCATTTGTTTTGTTTATTCATTTAGTACTTTACTGATACATTGGAACGAACTACATCGAAATCAAATATGTAATCGAATATACATATAATTAAATTAATTAATAATTGCAAAAAATTGATGAAAATATATTATATCGTACAAAATACATACAAAAATATAATCCAAAATCAAATTCGACGAGAGCAATTTGGCAAAATCGTCTGCAATGTTCATACGTATAAAGATTCGATAATTATCAACTTTATCGTTGAATAATTCAGAAAGTTGTAAAATAAGATCGAATTTTATATGAAATTTTTGTTTCAAAATAATTGACGTAACAATGCAACGAAAACATACGAGTCAAATAATACGATGTATGATACATAAGTTAAATAATAAATTGAAATGCTTTTCTACGTTACGTTGATTATTATCATAATACAATGAAATTATGAAAGATAATTATTTAATCATTTGATGTGCGATAAACGAAGAATTTATTACTTTACGGAAGATAAAATAATTATATGCTAATATATTTTCTCTTATTCTCCAACTATTGTAATAATACAATGAAATTATACGAATCAAATGATATACGTGATACATAAATAAAAAATTTATCGCTTCAAAGCATAAAACGATAATACAGCGATATATTTTACGTATCACAGAGTAAAAGTTTCGTAAAGTTTTTTCAAATATTATTTTACAACTTTTACAGTCAGTCGGTCGCATACAGATAATAATGATTATCGAAAGTGCGGGCGAGGCTTAACATCCTCAGCAGTCGGTAATTCAACATTTATTTTCCGACGCGTTGGCGAGGATAGTTAAATCATCGCAGGACGCTCGCATCGATCACCGGCTAGCTTGTTACCGACTCACCGTGAAACTGTTTGTATCTGTCTATCTCCGACCATAAAGAATCTTATCCCTTCGTCCATCTGGTATCGCCTACTCCTCCACCCTCGGCTACCGCGGCCAACGTTTCGTCGTCGCTTAAATACCACCATTCCCCCTAAAACACCTGACCCGTCCCGCGTGTTCCCGCGTGTTCCCGCTGCGCCTTTTATAGGGATCCCCGTGAACGTGAAGGGGATCTAACTGATTCGATTCGGCCTCTTATTGTTACGAACACTTGTACTTAGTCGCGGTGGAATCGTGGCAAGGAGATAAGACGAGACGCTGATGAATCTCTTCCTAGAGTTTCGACGAATGTGGCGGAAATGGGGAGGAGGGGAGGGAGTAACGCGTTCGTTTGATAAAGCTTGGTGTGGAGTTTAGAAATTGAGATTATTCGAATTATTAGTAACTCGAGTAAACAGGAAAATGCGTTAAAATGTAAAAATGAGTGAAGAAATTCAGATTATTAGTAAGTCGAATAATGGACGGAATAGAAAATTGTATTGAAGTATAAAAATAAATTTGCAAGGAGTTCCATCTTTGAACATTTTGATATACACTAAATGTATTTGATACACACTCGTGCATAAATAATTGGACGCTTGGCGTAATTTCATTAAAGGCTTAATAGAGTAATTCAATTCCTATTTTCTGTCGCAAGAAAACCATACAATTTTCGTTTAAAGTTTTGTTCCGATATCTCTTACTACTTCTCGAGATGTTTCACGCAAAAGAAAATTTTGCACTTCCCTCGGGGGATGATTTCATCCCTTAGAACCGAATTGTAATACGAGCAAAAAATAGATTGTTCCTGTTCTGCACAAATTACACGAAGTTTCATAATGTTTTGAATTTCCGAGTACGTCAACTGCCCTCGCGAGAAACATTTGAGTTTTGCCTCGATTTCGAAGCCATAACTATGTAGTCGCCTACACTGTAGCAACTACTTTCAGCTCGAAAGTTTCAAGAAGACGTAGCTTGAAGGGCTGGAACATTTCTCTTCGCTCGCTCTCCCTTTGTTGAACGTTTCGATCGTGCCCGTTTACCCGCAGAAAAATCTCGGGAAAATCTCGCCCGTGATCGCCGTGTAAAACGCGAATCGACGAGCGCCGCGCGTGCGCGTACGAGCGGCGCATAAATCAGCGCGCACGTGCATAAATCGCGCTCGTAAAAATGTAGGCGGCGCGGCGGCACTTCCGGCAGCGAGACCGATCGCATCCGGAAGCAGCTGCGCGCAGAGTATTACGTACATACACTTACAATTAGTACAGTACTTGCGAAGCCCGTGACGCGTCACGGAGCCGCTCCTTTCACGGCGAAGCCACGCGCGACTGTGAACGGTCCTTTAATCTATAGCAATCGATAGACGCGGTTAACGGTACCCCAACTATTTACTATCCCGTCTGCGATTAATCTTCGCAAATATCGTTTTGACAGACACTAACAGAATTAATTAATAGACGATTGGCTGCGTAATTAATTTGAATGATCTTCGTGACTTTTGGCATGGCGAGGAAAATACGGATCAATAGTATCCGAAAGCTTTTTGAACAGTGTGAAGCAGTCTTACGACAAAAAAGAAAAAAAAAGAAACGAAACATGACTGACAATCTGATTTACTGTTAGACGGCTGGTATCACTTGACTTTATCGATTACAAGAAGATGAAACTGTAATTCATTAAACGAGTTGAGTGGTAAATGGATATAGTGACGGGGGAAACCAGATATATATATTTTGACTGCAGAAATGAAAGTATGAAGGACGCAGTAAATAAATTAAATTTTGTTTTTAATTTACTTTAAATAAATTAAATTTTATATAATTAAAATCGCTATTGAATTCAACAAGCTAGTGGCTGTCATTCGCTAGCCAATAGCTTAGGTCCTTCGTTTCCATCACGCGCTTAACAAGCAAGCGTTTTGTTTTATATTGCTGACTCGATATATAGTTGTTGATAGATTCATCGATTAACTAAGAAAATTTAAGTGGGATATTATTATTATAATTCAAGAGGGAAATTTAATGCCATCAAAAATTTGATAGATTGCACGTTTAACGAATTACGCGATTTCTAGATTTTGCTAATCCAGATAAGTAAGAACAGATTACATTTCGTAAATATTTCAAAGTTTTGAAACAAACCAGACAATATTGTCAATCAGACGATCTCTTTTCATCAACTGGAGGGACTGTTTATCGGTGAGGCTGTAAAAATTTATGATTGAGAGATTCCTTTCCGTCTGATTTTTCCATTAGTAATAGGCGTAATAAACTGAAATAAGGCTGCAACCGTGTTTAGACATAACGAACCGCATTTTCCGTCTATTTTAAGATGAATTTGCATATTTTGTCGAGAGATTGCTACATAGTTGGATTCATTAGCCGTGCTTACGTAGCAGAACTTGAGGTAGGTTAGTTACAAGAAATATAACAGCGTCTGATATTCATAAAATCTTGTTGTTAGTACGAAGTAACATATAAACTAACGTATCAAGAATCGTTTCGAAGACTATTTTATTTGTTTACGCCAAATCTTGTTAGATGCTATAAACGTAAAAGAGGATATTGATTTTATATAAAACTGTTTTAATAGCTAGGAAAAGATTAGTAAGAAATTTTAGTATCTTAAATTTAGTATTTTCAAATAATTCCACTTAATCAGCTATTTTACAATTCGGAAATTTTAGAAATTTTATAAATTAAAGTGTTTATTTGGATTTCTAAATTTCCAAAATTAATGATTTAGTGTAAAGGATTAAAGTTAAGAGATATTATTCTGTAGTAATTTTATTTAATGTTTTGGTAATTCGTAATTTTATTTAATATTTTAATAAACGTTCTCACTGACAAATTTCTAAACTTTTATAAACTATATTTTAATTGGTAAATTTAATACATTTGAACTTGTAAAATCCCTAAATTTCTAACTTTTTAAGTCTTCTCTCAAGAAATTTAGGTATCTACAAATAAATTTCAATAAATTTCAAATATTGAATTTCTATCGTTCCTAAATTCCTAACTTTTTGAATTAAAAAAAGTAAACCTTCCGACTACCAGATTTCCA
>KQ435803.1:435275-445565 GCA_001276565.1 Melipona quadrifasciata
ATATGTATTAATTTAATATTATGTAATATACAATTTTTACTATATATAAAAAATAATGTTTCAAATGTTTTAAATGTTTTTAATATTTAAAAACGTTTCTTTCGAAACTAATTTTTATCGTTGAAACTTTTCTTGCATCCAGTAGTATAATTATTAAAATTCAACTTATATTCAATCATAAAATTTCGATAATACAGTTATTAACAATAGTTATTAAAACATCTGATTAAGAATTAAGAGACTCCCAGAAAAGTTCTAAATATACACGCTGTCGATCGATCCCATCGTTCAGCACGTAGAATATGAAAGTTAAAACATCACGTTGGTTGGCACAGTTCCATCGTGTTCGTTCCCGTGACCAACACGCGTTATTATCCTCGTGGAGCTCGATTTTCAATCTTGTCGCACGCACTCAGCGTTATACGTGATATTTCTGGTACCCCTAACACCTTCTCGTGCCCCAAAACTGTTGCGATAAAGGGGCATAAATCACTTGACGCGAGTTTTAGTACTCGTTTTCTATTTTCGGAATGGTCGAAACGCTACCGATCGTTCGATTTTAACCGATATTAAAATCACCAACTCGAACATTCAGATTTAAAATAAACTCTTTGACAGATTTCTTTACGTTCGCGAAATATAACGAGGAAATAAATTAACCTCTGCATTTTTCATTGCTGTCAAATAAATTCGTTGATGAAGTGGGTCATGAAATAGTGTGAAAAATAATACTTGACGTGCAAGTTTCCAGTTTCACGGAGTTGGTAGAAATTATATTTACTCAGAATTATAATTGTATTTGATACGTTTAAAAAATATTTAACTGTATTAATATCTTAATTAATTGATTAATTGATTAATTAAACGTTTGTATTTCTGAAATCTGTATTTTTTATTAAACATCTATTCAATTAAAAATCTGATTTCCCCTTCTTGCACCTAATAATACAGTTGTTAACACAAAAATTTATCTTAAAATTTCTAGAGAAAACTTTCAAAAAAAATCACTTGCCAAACTTTACATTAAATTGAATTTAGTCATTAAGTAAAATCCAATTTAATCTCACCAAAGTTCCATGCTAATTTTATCACGAAACAACAGGCGGTTCTTCGTCAACATTATTATACAAAAATATCAACGCTTAAAGATCTCGCTTAAAAACCGAGAGGGGAAGAAAAGCGGAGCGGGGGCATACTGCATAGCGAACTCGGCGAAATTAATGGCGGCGCGGCTCGAAAATTATCGCGAGCATTAATTACAATATTTACGAGACGAGGCGTCCAGTTGCTATTGCTTTGTTTATTAATAACCGCGATAAATAAGTATCATGAAGCAATTATGAAGCCGCATGGACCGCCAGAAGCGACGCTCGTATACATATCATGCAAACACGTTGCTGTTCCTTATGGGGTTAGGTTAGGTTAGGTTAGGTTGAAGTGGAGGTGGACGTCAAAAAAGAAAAAGAAAAAGAAAGTAAGAAAAGGAGAAAAGAGGGGCGAAAGAAAGTGATTCGACTCGGAAGAGGCTGAGGACTCCCGGTCGATTTATTGGTTCGCGTGTTGCAGAGCGGCGATGGTTGCTTGTTAAGCCGCCTTTACAGCGGCACGGTCGCGGCCAGATACCTTTATCATCGACTATAAATTTCGGCAGCGCCCGATAGAAAGGATCCGCGCGTTTGTAATTGGCAATAATTCACAGGTCGGAACAGCCGCGAGAAACGAGGTTGTCGATTCACGATCCACCGTCGAGATCATCGCGCGCTCTACCTACGTATGTATGTATGTACAACCGTACAGTTGCGATACAGCCGTTAAAGCGAACGATTCTCCCTCCTCTTCTTCCTCTCCGTGTTCTTTTTCTTCTTCTTTTTTCGCGGGCTTTACAAATTGAGACGTTTGTACGCGGTACTGTTTCGAGATGTGTTGCGGATACCTGGGATGTAAGGTAAATCTTGGGTTTGGAAGGAGGAACAGAATGAAATAAAAGAGCGTTTCGAAGAGCGTGTGACTCTGCAGAGAGAGAGAGAGAGTGCATTTTTGGCGCAGGTAATGTGAGGTAAATTGAAAGGTTGGAATTCCGAGGAATTGTTGCCCGTGGTGGCGCTAGTTTGACGTAGGTATGTCTGATGGAGTTTTATGTTTGATTGGATAAATTGAATTTACTATTTTGTAGATTGTGTTTTCTTGAGTAATATATTGGATTAGAATCTTGATTGATTCTTTCATTTTGCAAACTTAATTAGATTGTAGGGAATTGAACTTACAATTAGTATCTTCTGGATTATACTTTTCGACTTACTTTCTTTTTCCTGCATCGTTTGAAAAGGATGGACTATATTTCGATTGAATTCTTCAACAAGTTTCTAAATTTAATTAGATCATAATCGAATGATTGCGTGTGTTTTCTTTTTGGTGCATGATATAGTTGAGAGTCTCAGGAGTTATTGTCTGTGGTGGCGCTAGTTTCGTTTATGGACATATGTACATATATACATATAATGGAATTGAACTAATACTGGCGCCGGTATTGTTTCGTGTATTTTAGTTAAAGAAATTAAACACGACGTCTTGTAGATTGTTTCTTGTGTCACATAAATCGTAAATTATAAACGGTATTTAATTGAGAATCAATTAACTGATTATAATCATCTTCGATTAATTAATTAATGTCTTAATTAATCTACAAGTAATTCGAAATCATTCAACTTTCTCTTTTATCATTCGACTGCAATCGGACATGAAACGTAACGCGTTTGGTTACGCAATGCACTTTTTAAGCGTGGCCATTCAACAAACATAAATACACCGTGTCTAATACACCTAATCGACTTTCCAACATTTAACGACAAGAAAATAAGACACCACGAGACACCGCGATTACACGCAGCTATAAGCCTCTAACAAAACCGTACCCTATACCAGCTACCTCCTTTCCACGATTTTTCCTCCGGACGAACTACTTGTTCTAAATAGCAAGCTGCAGCTTGCGCCATAAATTCATCTTGACGCCTTCAGATTATAGTTCTTACCTTCGTCGTCGTTTTATCTTTTTTCTTTTCTTTTCTTTTCGTTAAAGTTATCAGACCAGACGATTTCGGCGGGAAGCGTCGAGTAATTCAAACGCGATTACACACCGTGACTCGATTACCGATCAAAAATCGATAAATGTTCCACGGTAATTACCCGTACAGATAAGCATCCTTCTATTACTGTGGCCAGCGAGAAGAAAACCAACGTATTATTAAAAGTAACTTTTGAAATTACAAAGGTAGCTTTGCTGGGAAACGGCCGGAATTTATCGGCCGGGTAAACGACGAGCAAAACTCGTTGCAAAATATCTTTATGGCTCAATCAGCGTTCGCAAATCGTTCGTAAATCACGGTTTCTTACGCGAAAAGGGAGTACGGAGAAGGGAGGAGGGGGAGGAAAAAATAAGTCCGCGTTTTTCCGTCGTCGACGCGATGAGTTATCGCGAGCACATGCTAGGGAAAATTTAAACGCGCGCTCGAGGGCGTTCGAGTCCGATTAATAGAGGGCACGGACGACAGAATTATTACAGGTGGGGACCGACGGCTCGAACAGAAGGTCGAAGGTAATTGAGGGGTTCGATGGTGAGATCGATCGATACGTAGCCTAAGTTGACGTTTATTTAATGAATACTAATTGAGCCAGGCTCTAGGTGGTCATGTGGGATTTGTGAACATGCTTGAACATGAGATATTTATACAAGTGTTGCTCCGGCCTTTTCCGTTTATGATGTCAGAAAAATTTATCACGCGCCCTGATTAATCGAGTCACACTCGAACTCTGTGTAATTAGAGATCACTTTAGGTACTCGTGTGAAGCTGTTAACTTGAAACACTCGTTCCAGTCTCAAAGAAATCTGTAGTTTTGTCGATTGTTTTTCGGCATTACTGCCGACACTGTAAAACCAAAATAGGTTTACCTATTTGGGATTTTATGTTCAATTTCACGTTCATGTTGTAGAAATTACTGTGGAGAATATTCATTTCCTCTACAGTTGACTATTTTAGTAGAAAATTCAGTCTTCAACCGGCAGTGTGTTTTAACATCCAATTTCCTTATCTAAGTCAGTCATGTTTTTGCAATATTACCTTTTAATACTTTACAGAACTTCTGTCGTTATTATATATATATATATATTATCTCGTTCGACGCGACTCCTAACGAGAGTTAAAAAACATACCGACGCGACGGGGCGAAAGCCACAGGATTAGAAAGCCGCATTATTTATGCAGAAATTTCACGCGTTTCTGCCCCCGATTCTTGGCTAATCCCCCTTCACGATGAGTATCCTCGTCGTGAAGGGGGATCGAGATCCTTGTCCTTCGATCCCACTGCGAGGACTTCTTTTCCTTTTTCTTCTACGCTGCTCGACAATTCTGACGAACATTGCTTCGAGAAATACGGAAAATTTCAAATTTTCCAAGTTTAGAACTTTTTCATTAAAGAAACTAGAAACTCCCGAATTTCAAAAGTTTTCAATTGAAATTTTCGAATTTTTAGATCGCAGGGTTTTCAAAGCTTTCAATCTCTGTATTTCAGAGTATTGGAAGCTTCAAATTCCCGAACTGCGAAATTTCCACAATATCAGAGTTCCTAAATTTGGAATTTTGAAAACTGCAGATCACACTTTCGTCGCTGAATTTCCAGAAGCAATTAGATTCGAATCTCCATTTCCTGAATTTTTCAATATTCCAATTCCAAGTCTTCCAAATTCAAAAATATTCAAATATTCCCCCGTTTAAGAACACGAGCGAGCAACCTCTCTCTCTCGATTATCAGACTTCAGTAAATATCTTTTTTCCACGCATCGAGGACTCCCACCAAAGGCAAAGAGCAGACGCTCGACGCGTCACGAGCCAATAATTCGTGTCCCCCAGGATGTCATCTTCTTTTTACCCTTTCGAATTTACCCCGATGGAAGGTTCACCCAGTCATCCCGTCTCCTCCTTTACAAACCCTCCTTTTTTTTTTTTCTCTCAACTGTGTCTAGGACAAGCATACATAGGAACGTCACGTGCCCCTCGAGAGAATCTGGAAGAACCGGATGCATTCGCGGTGATGGCGCGTAAAAGATTCATTTCTTCCTCGCTTCGTATCCACATGGAAAAGATTGTGAAGAGACTCTCGGTCTCTGTAACCTTCTATTTTCATCTGTATCCTCGATAGTCGAACCACGTTATTACGTTTCCATCGCTTCCCTCCTCCTCTGTTTCGTATTGCTTATTCATTCCACCGTGTGTTACCATTACACTTACGTTTTACGATTACACTTTTTCACATTTTTTAGCCAACTCCGAAGAAATATCAATTTAGAGAATTTTTGTGCCAGTGTCCATGAATCGTTGCCGATTGTTTTCTTTCTCTTCGATGTTATTTCTCTGCCGCTTTCTGTTTTCCCCTCCGTTTCCTCTTTCTTTTCCTCGTGATCGGATGCTTGTTCAGGTGCGTGTTTCTGATGAGTCTGGGTTCTTGGTTTTTGTGTTTCACTTGCCGATAGATGGCTTGGATTTATTTGGTTTGTTTGACTCGATATGATTGATGGAGTAATTGAAATAGGAAATGTGGCCGTACAAACGTGTATAAACGAACGTTCTTTCCTCCCGTTATAGGTGGTTTATCCTGATTAAAATAATACAAATTAGTTATATGATACGGTGTTGCAATTTTATATTACGACTCAATGATATGAGAACTTAATATCGGTATATATATCTGTACGTTCTGGTTATCTGCATCTCGTTTCCTATATTTTCTTATCGCGCCTGCGTATCTCGTTCTAGAAACATGCAACATGCGACCGCTGCGATTTAACAACAAAAATTAGAAACCGTACGAAACCAGTACACCACCCCAGAAACGTTTCATAAATTATCACCTTTACTAATTACCATACGAATAGAAGACCACTCGTCGTCTCGAGTATATTTTTCACGAGATATATAGAGATACAGTACGGCTACAGGCGAGATATGATGCGTGATTTCGAGTTGCACGTTCCGACATACGGGTCGTTAAAATAATTGGTTATTTTTACTTGAGATTGATTTATAAAACATGTAAGTAATACATGTGTAAATTACATATATATATATGTCTAATTCAATTATTAATGTTAATTACACGTGAAAGAATATATTGTTGCAACATTTTTAATTTGACAGTAATTCCCATACATGTAACAGTAAACACAAAACATAAGAATTTTTATAAGATTATCTATCAAATACAATCAAAATTCTCCATTAGAAAATATAATTACACGACATCATCATTTACATGCATTCTCTACATGCTCTCCATGACTTTAATATCTTCTAAATAATTAATTAATTAATTAATATGTTCCATTTGAACAAAGATCAAAATTATTGAAGTGTCTACGTAAACTACAGCGTATCATTGTTATGAAAATTAAATTATAACATACCATTAAAAAAACTTTCTGCTAAAAAGTACAATTTTACTGAAAAATTGAAAAATATAATTCTACGTTACAAATGTATTTATTTAACAAGGGACAAAATTAAAATTGGGCGCGTGAAATGTGCACAAGAATGTGTATGATGCAATATTGTAAATACAATATGCTCGTCGTGTTAGGATAGAATGTTTGTTTTTCTAGGAAATCGGCCGAATGTTGTTAGTATCGTGTCGCTCGTGTCATCTCCCCTCACCTAACTGGTCGAGGTGACCTGTTGCGCAATAGATTATTCTTTTGTTGGAAGTCGTATCGTAGAAACGTATCGTCGTGTACAAAATATGTTATTATATATATAATCTCGCATATATTAACACTAGGTTTACGGACGTTTCTTATATACCTATCTCTATGGCACCCGTCAAATTGACGGGTGAATAAAAAAACGCACTTTCTTTAAAAAACCGACTTATTCAAGTTAACTCCAAATTGCACAATATTTGCCTTCACGTTTAAATAAAGTATCAAGAAATAAAAAGTCCTTTAAAAAATATCATGGAAATAATAACAATAATACTAACAGGTAATCTTATTCGGTACATTTTTTACAGGTATATTCCGCTTTGCCTGTGCATTTTCCGCATACCACTTTTTTGCAAGATATGCAACAATTGCTGCTTTTATTTTTGTTGCAGTATCCCACTTGGCAACTTTTTCGCTCTTGTAATATTATAGATGAAGAAGAGCCTGATCGTTGGCAAATGTTCTCCTTGTATTCCGCATCTAATTCCTCGGCTAAACTAAACATGTATTGTTTCCTGGATATTGTGGCTACGGTGCACTGTTTATATAGTATCCACGCGTTTATTGCTGCTCTAATATATTGAAAAAGATTTGAAGAGGCCATCGGAAATTGCCTGCTTTTACGCTATATTTGCGTGCCATCTGGTCAACGACGTCCACTCCGAACTTCATTTTATTATAATATGAAATAGATTCTGGAAGACGTTTGTGGTTGTCTTCTATTTGTACACCTGTATGTCTGGTGCTTAGAAGGAGAACTTTTATGTTCGGCTTACTTTTATATACAGTAAGGATGAAATTTTCTGATTTGTATAAATCTGAGGAAAACAAAGTCATCTTATCTTTGGGTTTTGGCAGTTCTCGTTTGTTTGGCCGGATGGTCCCAACCAAAGTTGTTTTTCGAGCAAGCAATTTTTGAGCTAGCGGGATGCTTGTAAAGAAATTATCTGTTGTTATATTTCTGCCTCGATCTAAATATGGTTTGGCTAACGTCAATATGACAAACTCACCCAACGATTGTGTAGTTTCACTTTCGGGTTCGCTTTCGCCTAATTCATATTCATTTTCCTCGGAGGTATCCTCGGAATAATCCTTATTGATCTCAAGGATTTTATCCAATATCTTATTACATCTCCTGGATTTACGCATGATTGGTAGAAAAAGGGGATCGGATCAACATAAAAAAATACTGTGCTCTAATTCCATTACCCTATTGTAAATACCTACAATAAGCGGAGACTCTCTACAAGAACCGAAACTTTTTGACACTGTCTTTCTGAAACGTTAGTACACTGTAAATGCAGTATTCATGAAGATCTTTTCTTGTTCTTGAGTTCTTTTCGGCGATAAGAAATAACAGTTCCGTAGCAGACCAAAATAATCACTCAGGTAATACCCGCTTTAGTTTACACTATCGAGACGCGATTGAGATAACGAATTGGAAACGGAAAACATAAAGACATTGCTTTCACTCTTGTATTTCCTACTGGATGAAATAATGTGACGAACAAAGCAAAAATATAAGGATTATTTTCGAGATAAGCGTACCCGTCAATTTGACGGATCCTGTAGAGATAGGTATACCACATATGAATCTCAAAAAGTAGAAGGCTTAAGAAAAAAAAACCAGTGTGTATAAATTCTTTGGAAGAAATGATTAATTTACGATGCAAAACGGTTGAAATCGATCAAGCGGTTTTCGAGATATTTCATTGCAAAGTTTGAATTCCGTCAAATTGACGGATTCCGTAAATCTAGTGTTAACCGTAAATGGTAAATTCAATTTTGACTTTATTATCATTTTTTCGCTACTGTACTTCTCTTCATTAGCACGTGTGTAGCTGATCGTTCATTATGGCAAAATTGAATGGTTTTACGAGATTCTTTTACACATTTTCGGTGACCATATTTGGAGATCAGTTACCGGTGGTTTGTACAACGAGCTTTTGAGTTCAATTATTGTCCCGTATACACACAGTTGATTCTAATCGTTGGTTTATTAGGCATTTGTTTTGTTGGTTTTTTTTTCCGGCAGATTATTAGCTGTCAGCATCGTCAACTTCGAGAGAGAACAGGAGTTTGCAATATAGGTGTCGCAGTTGATTTATTAATCAATAGTTTGAATAATTGGGCGCCAACAGAGATACGTTATGGATGATTAATAGCTCATTCGTTGATGTTTCATGCAAATTCGGTAACGTTTGATTTATTACAACAAAGACAGATATACAAGGTGATTCACGTAACTTGCAAACTTGAAATAACATTTAAATTATGCGTCTAATGAAGAATTGTTTGATATAAAAGTTGTATGGTTTTAAGGGAGGCAAAATATGGCGTATCAGTTTTTTATGTGTGTTGAGGAGTTTCGAAATTTTTAAGGTTATCTTCATTTTTTTTTTCTTAATTGGACCATATATTTTCTCATTTCACATAAATTAAAAGTTATTTCAGGTGTGCAATTTATGCGAATCATCCTGTATAATAATTAATACCTTATATACAATCGATAAATGTATGTATAAAGGTGATTTTTTAAATTTTTCTACTTTTATCTTACAATTAGTATTATACATAGTTTTATTTATAGCTATAAAATTATTCATAATTGTGTGTATGTACATATGTAATTATAAATAATTTTATAGCTATAAAATAATATTAAGATGAAAGTAGAAAAAATTTAAAAAATAATCTTTGTACATACAAGATTATTATACATACAAGATTATACATACAAGAAGTTGAGTAAATTAATCTGTTCTTTTAATCCGAAGAAAATTATACGGATCATTGTAAATTTATTACATTTCTTTTATATCTGAGAAAGACATTTATTATTCTTAATCTTAGTCGATGATTTTTATTATATCCATAATTCGTCGCATTTGGTAGACGTGTTTCAAGGTAAACATATTTTTTGCACAGTCTTATAAATAACTCCCTCGGGCGTTTGTCTAAAAAATTTAATTTATCGCAAGCATTATCGAATTAAAAAGAAAACGACATAATTTATTGTGGAACATGTTTCAAGAGTTAATAACGAACACTTGCAATTTAATTATTGTAAATTGGTCCCATTATATCATAAATATGATATGATGAAATTGAGTAACTGAAATTTTATAATAGTATAATTAAATATTAATCATTTAATATTAGAATATCTTACACTATATAAATATTTTGCATAATTAAATTTTTCAATTTTTTTCCAGAAAATAATTTGTGATCGCGTGCAGTCGATCGATAGAATCAGTGTACTATTTTCAATATATTTCAAAACCTAAATGCTCTAATTATAAATATATAAGTGTAATTATAAATATATAATCGTAATACTCATACGTGTAATTAAAGCCAACGTTTGCTCGTCGATTTCTAAAATAAAACGCGCACGTTAATGGTAGTTTTTTATTTTTTTTTTTATACATACATCTGTTCTTTTTTGAAATACTTATTTTCTGTATTAGAGTCAGTGCAAGAGAATACAGTTCTTCTTGTAAGAAGCAAGTATTTTTGTATATTATACTTTAATTTAT
>KQ435803.1:445699-498705 GCA_001276565.1 Melipona quadrifasciata
AAAGTTCAGTAAAACATTTTACTCCAAATTTGTTAATTAACCAACATTATATTTATAAAAATAAATTTTAATATGTTTTGTTTTAATATGAATTTTTCATAGGTTCCATTTGTTCATTCTATTCAGTGAGGATCCAACAATGCAGTGAAAACTAAGATTGCAAGTATTTTTGCACGTTGTATAATATTTTAATTAATTCTATATATTGTCTGTACATTAAAAATAAATTATAATATTTAATTAGTTCTAAACTGTGTAATATGTAACATTTATGTTACAGATTTTTTTCTATGATGACACTACAATCATGGTTCAAGGATGATTTTTTCTACCACAATATTGATAATTACATTCTGATCGTCTCTGATGGCAAATCGCGTATAACTTTATACCTCCAGTCACTCAATCATGTCATGGAAGGAAAGGTCGAATTGACACGAGTGACTGATTGTATTATGTAGAATTTTTTGCAAGCATAGCGACAGCGGACATTTATTATACCCGTGAGTAGCAACACTATTTTTATGTGTACAGGATAGGTTTCCTTGCATTTTTCAATAGTAATACGCAATAGTAAATCAATAAATGACACTACAATATGAAAAATTATTACATGATAGATTTGAATGACGTAATTTTATTGAAAATGCATATGCTAATCTACGTGTTATTCTATAATTATTTGCAAATATAAAATATGTTTAGCTATTAATGTAACTATCAAAAGAATGTGAAATATGAAAATATTAAAATTCAATTTTCTTCACGTGCAAGAGAAGGCTTCGAGACAGACAGATTTCAAAATCAGAATAAATTTTGCACGTTTTTTCGATTGAAAAACTTCGAAAATTGAGCCACAAGTCTCTAAAAAATGAAACTTCGATAAAAGAAAAAGCATTGCTTGTCAACATTCGAGCTTCAAGTTTTCAAGAGCCAAGTAACGAAACTTCAAGAATTAAATCTTAAATCTTCGAATATACTGAATCCAAGTCTCGAACCTTAACAGTCTACAGTTTAGAACTTCAAAAGCTAAATATAAAGAAGGATTACTTGCCAGAAAGCCACGCTTCATCCTTATTACAGTCGCGATTAATCCAACATCGCGCTAAATCGAAGTAGGAAAGCCCATAGTCGTTCATCTAAACTGATCTCGGGTTACGACTATCCAGTAGCCATCTAGAGGACCCTAGAACTCCGCGAACAGTTACCAACGATAAGGTTACCTAACGCAGTTACGTTTCCTGAATGTAAATGGCCGTATTATGCAAATCCACTTTCCATCGAAATATCAAAACCGAAGTTTCGCTCGAGAAAAATGCGCGTGGAAACTATTATGTCGAAGGTGTACATGATCGAAATTGAGAGGAAAACACTATTAAAGGTTACAAGTTGCATCGAACTTATGTATGCAAATGGTGATTGCTGCCGCGGAATGGGACATAGTTTCAGAAATTATTTATCTCGGATTAAGTTGTAAAATTCTTTAATGCGACGGTTGTTACAGATATTAGAGTGTCTATATCTTTTTTGGACGAGGTGAAGTAAGCTTCGTTTATGTAGGATGGTCTCGTGCTCTTAGTTTCTAATACGGGTTCTTCTATATTTGCTAAATTTTTTACAGCATTTTAGGTGTACTTTGATAGCGCATATATCTGACGTTACATATCTGACGTGTGTTTCGCATGTAATTAAAGATTACACTTCGTTACTCCATTTATATTCCACTTTCATTTATAGCACGCGTAGTTCTAGGAGTCTGCCAACTGTCTTCATATTCTTGTTTAAGTTCTCGTCGATCTTTCTCAGCCACGTTATCTCGATTCGTGTAATGAAACTCGCGTTGTTGATTAACACGTGTTTCGCGAACGTGATTAAATGAAATACGCAATTCTTTCACGTTTATTACACGATGTACGAAAGAAACGCATTGAAAGATTCTATACTTTGGTTTTACAATCAGACAGTGGTGTGTCAGAATGAAATAAACATGTTCTTACGGGAGAAAAAAATTTGTTATTCGAAGAAGAAATCTCGAAATTATATTCCTGCTTAATTTCTTTTCGTTCTTTTTTTTTTAGCTTCTGATGAAATATTATCTCGATTCATGCAATGGAACTCGTGTTGTTAATTAATACATGTTTCGTAATAAACGAAATACGCAATTTTGACACTTATTGCACGAAGTACCAAAAGAAACGCACTAAAAATATTTTATAGCTTCGTTATAATCTTTCGTCTTTATGTAGACGTTGTACATGCAGTTCATGGCCATTGAATTGGGTTCACTAACAGTTTTCAATATCTTCAATATCTTTTTGCTAAATGCGATTTAAACTAAATTAACTATTGATAATTACGTTAATCCCATTGATTACTAGAATACACACATACATATATAAAATGTTACACATGTCAATAATTAGTATTTCCTTTAGTTTTATTACAGCATGTATCTTTTTTTAAAATCCTGTCAAAGTATTACATTTTGTTTTACTTTTTCTTTTCACGCTACAAAATCAATAATAAATCTTCAGAGATCTAAATGGAACATTTTCTTAGTTGCTTACGCGTATTTGTGCATATTCATAGTGATTGATGAATTAATTGACGAATAAATACCTATTTACAGTAAATGAATATTTTCTAATAATTTTATGTATGTTTATACTTTTACACATTTTCATAATTTTTATACATTATATATATTGTATGCCATATATTATATTCTTTTGCCTTTATAGTCTAATAATAATATACAGAAATATATAAATTATCAACATTTATACACGTAATATTTAAAAAGATTTGTAATTAAATTTCGTTCAAACGCATCAATTTCACACGTGACACGTGTGATTTCAATTCAATGACAGTAGCTCTAGCACTTTAAAATGCTACGCTGTATCAAATTCACATCACAATGAATAAACTATGCGTACAATACAACATACGCGGTACGTGCAAATTTATAACTTTGTAAATTACATACTCGGACGTACCGGAAAACACGTGTCTTGAACTCGCGCCTCTGAAAAAACTCTCCATCTTGAAATCTCTATACTTTAACTGGTTATCGTCGCACATACCTCTGTCATATCGCGTATCTGTAAGCTTAAGTGTAACTTTTGCTCAAGCAAAAGGTAAGCTCGTGTTCCACCTCGGTAAACCGCTTTCCTTCGAAATTAATTTACAACTCTTCAGTGTGTCTTGAGGCTTGCCCGGATCGTTAAAAAATCCCACCTTCGTACGCGCGACTGCAAGATGCAGTTTTATTTAAAAAAAAAAAAAGAAAAAAGGAAATCTCCGGCGTATATGGCGGGGCTTCAAGGTTGATCGACGTTATTTAGTAAGATAAACGGGAACGCAATAAATATTATAGAAAAAACGGAGCTGCGGCGTTCGTTGCCCGAGAAGCGGGAGAAGCGTGCAATTATGCGAATCCTTATTAAAACGCTGCCGCTTTATCTTTGTTACTTTCACGTGGTACAGGCAGAAAATTGAGTCTCTTTGTTTCTTCGTGAAACGTCCGTCGTTCGAGAAATGAGAGGGAATATCGATGAAAAGAGAGAGAAAAAGAATGCCGGTTTTGAAAAATAAACGAGAGATTCGAGACGCTCGACGCGAAATGAGAGCAAAATAGAAATGTTCACAGCCAGTTATCGTTCAATAATTTTTACCTTCTTTCTCGTTATTTTCTTTATTTTCTTCTTTCTCGCACGATACGCCCGTTTTAACTAGAAATGGGAACATGCTCCAGACAAGAGATTTAATTTAAAAACTTTAAGATTTACGTTGAAAACGTTTGAACGTCGTTTGAATATGTAATAAAATATAAAGGTACATTCATTTAAAAATTGTAATGCGACAATATCTTTGAAGCAGGACGTTTCAAAGTTATCGCGAGATCAAGCACGTAAAAGCACTGTACAACTTCCCTTGACACCGTGCAACTTTTGTCTGAAATGTTCTTTCGTGTCATTTCGTCGAGTTTCTTTGGAAGAGAAGACAGTTAGAATCTCGAAAAATCGAACGAATGTGAAATTTAGAAGAACAAATGATCGAGCGAGAAATTGTTGAAAATTAGAATACTAGTCTGAATTTTTAGAGAAAGAGGAAAATTTTAAGAATCGAAACGAATAATGGCGAAAAAGAGGATTGAAGAATCAGGAAGTTAGAACAATTAGAAATTTTGGGAATTTCGAGTAATAATGAGAAGAACTAGAATTAGGAAGCTGGGAAAAATTAATATTTAGATTTTTACTTTCATTTTGCTATTTATTATATTTAGATTTCATTTCTTGTTTTATCATTTAAGATTTTAATAATATAAGAATTTTAAAGAAATATTTAGATTTCAGTTCTTGTTTTATCATTTAAGATTTTAATAATATAAGAATTTTAAAGTTTATATGCTTGAAAGTGTGACACTTTGAGAACTCAAATGTTTAAAAATTGAAATTTGAAGCATTTGAAAATTCAAAACAATTGATTAAGGAATTAGATATTTCCTAATTAGACTGCAAATTTTCATATATGTTAATATAAAACGTAATTGAAAATTTGTTTCATACTACTAAATCTTATAATAAATACTGTTCTTTGAATATTTTGTACATTATATCAATTTGTAGATTTTCGATATCTTAATCTTAATTTTCTTAAACACATGTAAACAGTCTACGTACAATTGTCAAATGTCAATTAATTTCTTTACTTTTCAACATAAAATGAAATATTAATGTAAAGAGAGTAGGATTTTTGTAGAGTATCTGATATCACTTACACATGTTTATTAATAAGTAACAAAGAAAAAGGAGAGAAAAACACATAAAAGGAAATACTTGTTTCTACTTTGTTACCAAGTCCTCTGGCTGTCTTGTCTTGTCGTTTCATGCAAATCTTGTCTTTCATTTTTTTCCTTTTTTTTCTCTTTTTCATTCGCAAGCCTTTGATCGTCGGATATTCACTCACACACACACGCGCGCGCGCATGCACGCACACCATTTGCACTTGCATTTCCATTTGCACTCACAACATTGCATTATCCTCTCAAAATGCTCGTAAAGTTTCCATTATATCTGTGTAGAATGAGATCGTATGAAAAAAGGTCAACGACCAGGAAAAGATTAATATTTCTTTAAGAAATCAGAATTTTACTCATCGTCGCTTTCTGTAGCGCAATGAACTCGTTTTCTTTTCATTGGACTAACAGAAATCGTTCAACATTAGAGTCATTTGCAACAAAGTAATGTTTCAACCAGCTAGTTGTACTCCTTTTTCGGTTAATATTATTTAATTGTTATTTTTAATTCTACTGTTTTATCGTTAAAACGTGGAAAAGTTATAAAACGAAATAAAATTAGCATTTCAATATTTATAATAATTATGTGTTAAATATTATTGTGAGAAAGTAGTATCGTCATTTTTCGGATTGACGAGATAGAGTGACGTCCCTCTCGTAATAACTTTCGATCTATCGAAAGTGAAACCCAACGGGATTTTTGATCACGGACAACTTCTCTCGAAGCTGGTTTACCCGGTTAACTTCTTTTCTTTTTACCCTCGTGACTTTCTGACTTTTCTGAATCTTTTCGCTTCATATTTCCAATCGTTCATCCTTAGGCTTGTTCTTCTTCATTTAAACATCTCTTTTTGACTTTACACTCACTTTCAGATTATAAATTTACCTTTAGTTAAAAAATTTCAAAGAATCAAGTTACGAACGCAAGTATTCGTGTATTTTATAATACAAAAATCATTCGAAAATTTTTCTAAAAATGCAACAAAATCTGCGGAACCCTAAAGAATTATAATTTGGCCATTTCGATCGCTTTGATAGCTCTGCCGTTAGTAACAGGAAAATGAACGAAACTACTGTAGCAGAAGAATTTAGTGCTTTATTAACATCGGCGCAGCAATTTGAAATTTCACAGCGATCTTAAACAGTCTGCTGTTCACCGTTATCATGAGATGAACTAAAATCATGAAAAACGTTATTGCAACAATAACGGCGAACATCGTGCGTGGAACTAAAAGAGCAGAAAAAAGAAAAAAACTTTTGGATTTATACTGCATTCACTTCTTTCAATTTATACTCTGGTATGAGATGACAGACAACCGGAAGCGACGTGAAAACTCGGGCACTTTAATACAATTAATCGTCGTCGATGAGCAAGTAAGCTCGATTGAAGCCGCTTTTCAACTAAACGATATTACCAGCAATTAAATCTTACTGGAGAATCGAGAGAGTCAAGAGATATCGTTCAGATCGATCGATTGACGGGAATTTCTATGGTGAATCTCCGTCGTTTCGTCGTCCGTGTAGCTGTTTTGCTGATAAAGTTGACGTTCGATGATATCTCCTTGCCTCAGGTTCGTTTCACCGATGGAATCGTCAGGGATCAAACGTACGACGAAATTACTCCTCCAATAACGCCGCCATCTACGTCCGTGCAGTCTGATAAATTTACACGATCGCTTAACGAGGTTATTAAGTTGTATAGACAAAATTCTTAAAGATAGATTTATATAGAACGGGGTTGGTAAATGAGAGAGAGACAGAGAGTTGTTGGGTTTAAGTGTGATTTAGTTAAAGAGGCGAAACTCGACGTGATAAATCTGCATTGGGTTGATACGATATTTTTGTTCAATGATAACGCGTTGTTAAATGATGGTCGGACCGGTGGTAATGAATAAGCGGTAGTAACGTGAACGGCTGAAATAAGTGGTTTTATATGGAAAAAGGATGACATACAGTATCGAACAAAAGTTTAAGGTGATTGCCTCTTCGTTCATTATTGTGTTCAATACATAGACTATGGATTTTTACAACGTTTGTAAGTTTTATAAAAATGATACCTTTAATATATAGACTGTAGATACTTTTAACCTCTTGCGCTGGAATGACGCTGCCAAAATTGTAATATTTTCTCATTTTAAATATATTTAAGTACAACCCAGGCAAAACAAATAATAAATTTATTACTTCTCAATAATTTCTATCCAGTCATATTATCGACGAGTTCAAAAAGAAAGCGACGAATTATTGTATACGGTTTGGTCACTCGTTATGGTCCGCAATCAATTGCCAGCACAAGTGGTATATAGACTGCAGATTTTTTATGCGGTTTCATATTTTTATAAAATGGAAGTTACATGTTGCACGGTCGTTTGTAAATGGAATGTAAACGTGCAAATCATTAATTACTATTACAAGGTACTCTTTCAAGACTAAGGTGGTCTTAAACTTTTGCCAGCTACTGTAAGTGAAAGAGTGACTCGTCCGATAGTGATTCGGTATCGCGGTTAAATTAATTTCACTCTTTACCGCGCATTAATATGAATGTCCTCTCTTTCTATGGCGTTCCTTTTCGAAATGAATGTAATGTCGTGCGTGAAACGCGGCGATGGCGGAAAGCAAAGTGGTAATTAACACACCTGGCCAAAGTTATTATCCAACCCCAGTAAGCGATTAGAGTGAGAGAACAAGTGGGGAGCATGGCAACGACCATCCAGGGCATCTCCTGTAAGCCACGTTTCAGCAACATTCTCAGAGCCAGGATACAAATGTAGCAGGAGAATAGAGCTAATGGCGTGGTCACTATTAGGTATAATATATCCAAAAGCATCTATTTGAAAGAGAGAATCGTATTTACAACAAGAATCTCAGTTGTGTTAAATTTAAAAGAAAATTTTTATTTTTGATTTTAATTTTGATTTTAATTTTATTTTTAATTTTTAACTTTTAATTTAAAAGAATAATTTACAAGTATAGTGGACATTCTTATGTAGTGGATTTCTTCCACTGATGATAGATATGATAGAAAATATTTAAAATTATAGATAATTATTAAATTTCAGTGTAAAGAAACAGTGGTATGATGGATGAAGAGACAATGGATATTGCAGACTAGCAGAATGCTGAATCATCAAGATATCTTACTTAACAGGCACAAAATCCAACATCGAATTACAAAATAAAAATATCGAGTGATTATTACAGTATAGAAGAATAACCGAATAGTGAATAAGCAAGATCTCTTACCTGACGAGTCACTATTACGGTATTGAACCATATTGCGACACTACGGAACAAATTGTGACGCGGTACTCTTTTAGTTGCGTATTTGTAGCCACAAAGCTCGCATCTCGAGTGACCCGATTCTGTCAACCATCTTTCAAGACATTCCGCATGTACCAACGCTACTGTCCCACGACACCTGTCGCATTCATCGAAAATGACAAATGGATTTATATGTTCTAAATATACGAAGAATCGTGATTGTGAAATTTTTCGATTTGGACAAGCAGTAGATTGTTTATCTATTGATGATTTACTTGTGTTAAACATTGTGTTCAATAAATCAGTCTAAAGTCTGCAAAAATTCTAAACTGCATCGTAGAAGAGAAAATTTTTACTTCAGAGTGAAGGAACAAGAAAATCTTGAACGACGAGAAATGTCGAGAGAACAGGAAATTAAATAACTAAAAATTGAAATTGAAAATTCAGAATCGAATTATTGGAGAATTAATGATTCAAGTTTCAGACGTTCGCAGTTTAAAGCAATTGAAACAATTTAAAAGTCAAAGTGTCGAAGTTGAAAATAATTAATAATCCAAAGTTCAAAGTTTCAAAGTTGACAACTAAAAATTCGCCTTAAATTTCAAAGAAGATATTTTCCAATAAGTTCTGAGAAGAAAGAAAGAAAAAATAAAATGCCAATTTCATCAGAAAATTTCAAGATCGCTTCCTCTCCATCTGAGAAAGAAGCGTTTCTGATTCTATAGTTAGATTAGACTACCGATGTTATCTTTGGGAAACAGCGTTCGATGGACCGAGTCCGATAGTGATCTTAAGCTGAAAGTGTTCCCGCTTACAAGATACAGTGCAGCAATCTGATTAGCGAAACAGATAAATCGCAACGGGTATCGATAAGCTCACTTGCAAGCCGAGATCAAAGGGCCGAGATACGCGTAGGACGATAATGTGGACGTTTGACTGTCAACTCTTCGAATAGGCTGAGTCTGTCTTTCACGGCTTGCTCGATTTTCGTCGGTCGCTGAGAAACTGCCCATGTGACATATTCGGCAAATGTCGCTGGACAACCGAGACTCTGCAAAGAGAATTGTTCAACATTTTTTTTTGGAAATCATAAATTTCAAAATGATTTGCTTGACGATGAATGAAATTGATAATATAGATTAATATTATTATTTTATTATTAAACAAATGATTTTGTAAATTTTTTAAATCGTGGAATTGATACGTTTTTAAATGAGTTATAATATATTTGACAAACGGTGTATGTATTTAAAGATGAACGTATAAATTTGTTATACACTCTTCATTTAGTATCGAACTTTTAATTTCAGTGAACCTTCAAAGAGTTAATTGACGTTGCCATTTCCATGCTTAGTAATAATGTCACACTCGCAGACTTTAATTGGAATTAATACAGGCATCATTTTAATAATATACTCGTTCGATGTCCACGATCTTTGAAATAAATTCAATCGAAACTTAAAAAAAAAAAAAAAAGAAATCAGATCATTCGTTATTGTCACCATGAATTTAAATTGTTACCATCATCTTTCCCTCTCTGATCGACCAAGTTCCTCTTTTCGGCCTCTTCGTCTCTCGTTCTTTGCTCGATAGTCGCAGCTTTGTGGCCGGACGTCACAGCCTCGACACACGATCGTTTGTCACCGAGATTTCGCAATAAGTCTCCCTTATCCGTAGACGGATCTGGAACGGGACCGAACACCAATTAAAAAAAAAATAAAGACGTACAAATTGAAAAATTGTTGTTCTAACCTGCATCGTTGGCAGAGTCGTCATATGGCTGATGATATGACATCAAAGAGGCGATGGGGTCATTGTGTCGGGCCGCGGAGCCGTGAATTTTTCGCTGCTGGTTGTCTGTCGCGATTGCGAGGCCTTATTCCGAACGATGCATCGGGCCTCGATTCGTCCTGGATATAATCGTATCTTGATTTCGTGTCTACCGCGACGACGGCCTCGGTGAATCCATCTTTTCACCGTCGCGAAACTCGTCGCGCCTGGTCTGACAGTTGAAGGTGGCTCGACCAAGAAAACGAGAGTGAAGAATAACGTAAAGGCACGTTTCACGCGTTCCAAACGAAGGTTAGAGACAACGGGAACAAGAACGGGATACTATCTTATTGTCAACGAAGAGCATAACTGTACCAATGGCAATGAAAAATTGTGATTAAAAATTTTGATAATTTAAACTAGTGCAATTTCACGAAGAAAGAAAATCACACAACGATCCTACTCAATAAAGAATAATATTGACGCTACTTATTACTCAATCACCGTCTCCAAAGTCTTATTCACGCGTGAGAAAGTATCTTGTAGCATAAACGCAAAATATTCGTACCATAGAATTCCAGTACTATATAATCTGATGACAATATTGGCCTTATCTATTTAGTCACATTGTAAATGCTATGTAAAGCTGCCCGGGAAAAGAATCTGTCGCGATTCATTTCCGCATGGAAATTCGCATGATCGATAACGCTTTCTGATAGTCGCGTTGCTATTGTATGCGCATTCTGCTTGGTCGAAGATTATATTCTATTGTCATCGTATTAAGCTCTATACATACTTCGGAAAGAGAAGCCTCCTGATCCGTCCAGTTCTTCGTAACCTGGTCAAGCAAGATTTTATAAGCTACATTGACGCGATAACAAACGATACTGTCATCGCGTTAAACCACGTGTAAAAACTACCACACCGATGCAAAAACTATATGTAATATCTGCACTAATTTTCCACTAATTGCTAAATTTGTAGTTTTACGATCGAATCTTAAGATCTTATTATAAATGAACGTATTAAAATGAACGTGTCTATTTGTCATACTTGAATGTACTTGAATGTACAAGATGGCTTATGTAAGTTTTATCTTGTTAATTATCCTCTACGTTTTCGTTGTTTTTAGAGATATGAAAAAATCAATAAAACTTGTTTAATTGTTACTAGAATGACTAAGGGTTAATTTATAATTTTTTTTAGAGATTTTACAAGTGTAAAGCAACGTACTTTCAGAGATTTAACTGATTTTTCATAAACTATATAAATAACAACTTGTGTACTTTATTACGTTATAAAGTTTATAAAAATTTTATGCTTTAATAGTCGGTAGTTTGAGTGTTAATACAGAGGGAAACCTAACCTAAACCTAACCATAATATGACAGTAGTAGTTCCATAATTTTTTCTGTAGGTAGAGGAAGTCCTTTCCTTTTGAAGTCATTTCAAGATCATCTCCACTTTTTCAAGTAGGATGACACGTCTTTTTTGTTCCACGACGTTTTTTTTTTTTTTTTATAAAAAGGAAAGTATAAATCTATATATATCGAGAAATATCATTAGTTTAGGAGATACTTTAATCTTAATTTTGTAAGTAGGATTTATCGTACGAAAAACGAGGAAAAGCAACATGTTTGTGTTAATTGTCCTTTTAGACTCTCGATACTCTGAAACGCGCGAAAGCAGCTGAAAAGATGATTAAACTTCATCGTGGCAACTTTGTTGCAGAGTTGAGCAATTCTTTCCGTGCATTATCACCTGAAGTCGCATTTATATTGACGATCAATTTTCGCGACGTCTATGGTTTGTTTGCGGAGAAGATTCCAGCGTTTTCTCGTAATAGCTCCTCGTCACGCGGTTAGAAACGCGAACGAACGCGCGTGTTCGTCGAGGTAAAAGCATCCGTTCATAAAGTTCACGCGTTAAGCTTTACACGTGTGCGTAAACTGACATAATCCAGTCGTACAAGTCGCGTAGCGATTTTCCGTAGTTTCCACTCTTCTGGCGTTATAAAGTTAATGTCGCGCGCTTCGGCATTATGTATTCATGGGGGAAAAATGCTTGCAACCTCGTTGCAACGCTTACCGGATGGTATGCGAGACGTAAAGGCAGCGGGTAACAGGTTGGCCATCGGCGCCTCGTCTTGTGTAAGTTGCAATAAAGTCTTGTAATGCAACCTCATCATGCCGATCATGTCGCCCGGATCGCACTTGCAAGAAAATGTTGTCGCGTGACGCAAATACTAGGTACGGCTGATCTCTATGGGACAAAGTTAATTAAAATAAGAAGCTGGATGAAGTTATCACGGATAACATTCTTTGATCGATGAGGCTCTCATCGAGCATTTATTAATGACTCTCGAACCGTCCCACGTTCCTTTTTCTTTCTTTGCAAGGTTTCTTCTTCTTTTCTTTTTATCTATCATGTTGCAATTTGTTGAACTCGAACGAGTTGTCCACTTGAATAAAATTCGTATACTTCTTTTGATCTTGTTCTTTTTTAAGTGCTTTTCTTTTTTTTTCTCTTAAAGGTTCAGTTTGGTTTCTTTCATTTACAATCGAAGGGACTGTTGCATTGAAGTTGGTCATATTACTTTCCGAAGAATTGAATATTAAGTACAATTATTATAATGTATAGTTTTGTCTATAATATATAATTATAGTGTCGCGGAAGAAAATTTTCAAACTCACGAGGTGACCAAAGGCGGTAAAGAACACGATACGACACGAGGGAAACTCGTAACTGTGAATCAGTCTGATAGAGTTAATTAAGCTCGTGGTCAGACGAATCTCGAACAGGAAGTGGCGGCGCGTGGCCACTATAAGTCACGATGACTGGAACGATTACTGCAATTTCCCGAAATCTCGTGCGTGCACCTGACGAACGGATCGCGACGCGAAACTCGAGCATGCCAGCCGAGCTTTCAACGCTTCCGCAGTCTAGCGTCCACGTATTTCGGTATGGGGGTTTCCGGTGGATTAAGTTGGCGCGCGATTATTATTAGAATGGTTGACCAGCGGTTTCCGGAATGTTAATTTCCATACTTCCGCCGATTAATATCACGGAGACGGTGATCGGTGGATTCGTAATCGTGGAGACTGTTCGTTTTGGCAAAGGAAGGTTTTTTAAGTAGGTTGGACAGATGTAGAGTGAAAGTGGCTAAGTCTCTCCGTCTCAAATTTGTTCCCACTGATTTACAACTGTAAAATAAAGTTGTTTATTTCATTGGAAATTTCGACAAAAGAAGCTTTTCAAGGACGTCAGACGGATTGAAAATGCTAATTTTTGTGTTTCCACTGATTAATTTTACGTAGACAGTTTCATTGGAAAGAAGATTTCTGAAGCTTTACATTTTTTTTTTTTTTTTTTTTTTTTTTTTTTTCACAAAGTGAAATTGGGACAAAGATTCGGAATTTAACTTTTTCGTAATCGAAATGTCAATGTGAAGTTTCATTCACTTTGGGGAATGTGAAAGGACAGGAAAGCGAAGGAAATATGAAAATCGCTCGTGCAACTGGAATTACGACACGACTAAAGTGCAGAGAGGATTAATAGGAAGGGCAGGTGCCAAGTCTGCGTTTATTTTTCGCTTGTTTTCCCCCTTTCCATCTTACTCCCTTCACCCCCGATCGTGAAAGGGGGAAATGTCAAGTAGTATTTTCACAGTCCTGCTATTTCTGCCAGGTGGCGGATTGCTTGGCCAGGCCAGCATTTTCCACTTGGACGTTTTTGGTTCAAGATTAATTAAATTTCCGTCTGGAAATAGTTGTACCCGTTGGTCATCAAGCCGTGAACATCAAGTCGCGTTGGTGACGCAACACGCGATGTTAATCCAATTCCTGTGCTTTCCTTTCTGCAACTCGATTTCTCGACAGCTTTAGATCGCTGTCAGAACTCCCTAGGAAGCTTGTCTATAAATCAGTTAACTTATGAATCGTTTTAGTTTCTTTCAACTCGTTTCGTTCGATTTTTGTTGCTTGGTTTAGCTTTTGTTAGTTGTTCTCGTCTTTTGTTTCATTATTGACTGTTGATTGTGACGATTAAGATGAGTGATCGTTTTTTCTTTTTTTTTAGATGAAATTAATTATCTTTTTGATGAACGAAATTAATTTATTTTTCGAATTTCTTAATTGGGATTCGTGTTTGTCGTATGCATACTTCTATGTGCGAATTAGTTACATTTATTTCTTTCTAAAACTCGTTTTATTCGACTTTTGGACTTTAGGTCGGCTCAGTTGTTCTTTTTTTTTTATTAATTTTCTTCCTGATGGATCTAATTAATTAATTCATTCTTTTAATTCGATAATTTCGTTTATTTCTTCTTCTTCTTTGTGTTTTGTACGATTAGTTTGATGTTTCATTTTTTTAATATTTACCAAAATGTATATTAAAGTTAACGCGTGATGCACGAGAAAGATGTAGTTCTAACAGAGGCTTTAATCTATATCATGTATCGTAGAATGAAAGTGACCGGACTCTCCTAGACAAGGATGGACCAAGGCTAGGTCAAGCTGAATGGATCTGGAGGCCCATTCATAATCGATATACTTATTCCATTCGGCCAACAGTGCCAATGACACCGAGAGCCCATTGAGTACCGATCCTCCAGTGTAAATGACATTTTATACGACTAAACAGCTGAACTCTTCACAAATCAACCCTTCTCCAAATCTAATTTATACATCAGATTTCTCTTCTCTCTCCCCCGGTTAGTGAGAAAAAGAGAATATTTTTCAAATATTCTTGATAGTGGTTTTGTCATTTTTTTCAAAAGAAATTCTTGATAGAAATTTTCTTCACGTTATCTCGAAGTAATTCAAGTGTCGTCGAGTAAATAACTTCCATTTTATATGAACTCCAACATATAAATATAAATATAAATATAATTCAAGATTATATTTTTAGATGAATTGTATTATTATATATTCATATGAATCAAGATTACATTTTTATATGAATTATGTATATTTATTACTTCAAAATCAAAATGAAAATCAAAATTTCTTGCAAAACTCAGCAGCTCGCGTTTACGACGGATCTGAGACTTTCGTGTGTGTGAGTGTACACACATACTTGTGTAATATCGTAAGGAGGAATGTCGATATATCGAGTAGCGCTTGCACCGTTTGTTTTCGGTTTAAACGAACTCCTGTTCGTTTCATTGGCTTGCGGTGTTTCGGCACCGCGGAATTTCATATGGGGAGCGTATGTCAAAGCTTTGGTCGATTTTAGCAACAGCGTTCGAACGCGCGAGTCGTTTTTGCAAATTCCATCGGCTAAGTATAGCTGTCGAGTGTCGTTCGAGATCGTAATGTACTAATAACACGACTAGCTGCTTCGTTTCTTGTTTTGTTCGATGGACGGACATTCGACGTTCCGACATCCCTTTTCCGGTTCTTCCAGCTGGAAGCGATTTCGCGAAAGGAAAGAGAGAACAGACCTTGAATTCCTCGACTTTAATCGCTGTTTGAACTATTTTTGCATTAACTTGGTAGAATTGTTCTAAAGATTTTTATATTAGAACAAATTCTCGTTTTCTTTATAAAAGCAATTTATTACACGTTAATAATTCCTTTATACTGATTTACTTGGTAGTAAATAAATAAGTGATAAAATAAATTTCGCAAATGTCAAGAACAATTTCAAAATGATCATTAGGAAAGTGACAAGCATTCGAGAATGAAATTGCTCGAGGATTAGCATATTCTCTGTCGGCAAGCTAGTTTCTTTGTCATCTAAAGCGTTCCGTTTCCAATCTTTTCACAGTTATTCAATTCATTTCATTCCGATACGTGCAAACATGAGAGAATTCACGGGAGAAATTGAATCGAAGCGGAGCTTGTGTCGAGCGTTAACGTGCGATGGACGCTGCCCTCTAAAGATAGCGTGGCCCTCGATTTGCGCGCGGTTTTCCCTTTCTCGTTTTCTCCTTCCATCGAGATAAAAAAAGCAAATTCCACTGGTGGAAACCAGGAATAGAGCTAGGGATGCGAATGTAAAATGGCGGATAAAGACGAATGACCGAGGCAATGATGAATGCTTTCAACCATCGAGGTTCGTGTTACGTGCGTTCTGTCCGGTCTTTTAAAGCTTTCGGACGAGCCCTCTCGCTACCGTGAACCGAGATAGCTTCACAACACCGTTTCTACAATGCTTCAACCAACGAGTCATCTCGTCTCACAATTTTATCCTTGCGTATCATTCTTATTTCGTATCAGCTTGTTAACCATTTTTATTTTATTTTATTTTATTTTATTAATAACAAAATAAATAAAATAATAATCATTATACAGTATTTTTATTTCTATATCTCTAACGTAAAAAACTCTCAAAATCCTAAAATTCCACAAATTAAAATTCTGCTCGTTCTTCGAGTTCTAGTACGTGTAATTTCATAAACTTTTGACGTTTCTAAATTTTTAATTGCGCAATGATTCACGATATCATCAAAGTCCTTGGACATCTTCAGGTTTCTCTTCAAAATCTCCAAATTTCTAAATTCCGAGCATCACCAAAAGTCCCCAAAATCCTTCAAATTCCCAATTTCTCGAAATTCCAAGTTTCTCGTCCACTCAAGCCCTCGACAACGCTTCTGAAAGAAATTCGTCAAATTGTCAAGCCGTTCAGTTTCTGAAATCTCAAACGTTTGTTTGTCCAACGTTTGTTTGGATTGAGAAACGACTGAGAAACGGGGCTGAAGAATGGGAGGATAGGATCGGAATGGAAGTGGAGGGCAATCGGTATTAATTGCTCGTTATTCTCTAAATACGAGGTTTAATTGGACGTCAGTGGAGCGATTGGCCTCTGGAAAAGGAGAGGACAAACGGTCGGCGAGGGGAGCAAAAAGAAAAGACGAGGAAAAGGATCGAGAGGGAACGGAAACGTCGTGAGAATGGTGGACGAGGATCTTTTGCGGAATACGATGATTGGTTCGCAATTAGAATGGACGTGGTTAGGTCGTAGAGAAGCGATCCTCTTGCTTTGATCTGCTGTCCGAGAAAGAGGGGGAGGAAAAAACCGACGATTGCCTCGTAATTAGAATGAACGTCACCAGTTGGAAACAATCCGCGGGCTGTTTGTTCTCTCGTCCCACAGTCGAAAGAAACGTTGGGTTTCTGATGTAGGTCTGGTTAGATGATCATTATCTCTTATTTAGTTAAGCCTTATTTGGCCCGAACCTCAGTTCCACGTATTCTCGTTAACGAGTGTCAGGAATTTTCGTGGATTTTATTGAATTTTGCTTTCGGTTTAGAGAGTATCTTTGTGGTTAAGAACAATTTAGCTAAATTTGGAGGTTATTTGATGGTTAGAGTTGACGAGAAAGGAGGCAAATAACTGGTGGTTGTAACTGATAATGTATAATATTATTGCCATTATGTTTTTTTCATTTTAATTTTAAATATATGCTTGATTATAGTTAATAATATGCAATCACCATTTATTCTATTTGTTTTACTCTAATTTCAAATATATGGTTATGTATGGTTGTAGTTGAGGACATGTAGTTCTCGTTATAATCATTATTTTCTTACTCCAATTGTATTACGCGTCCACACAAATATTTAAATAGAATAGAAGTTTCACAGTGAAATGAATTGCTTGCATTAAAAAGCAACATGAAATCATTGATCTAGTATCCAGTTTTATAAATTATTCTTCAGCACTTACAACACTTACAGATGTCGATTTAAACAAGTTCAAACTACATAATGCTCTTTCCTCAGTCGATCCATTAACTACAGGTTACGATCAGTTTGTAACTTATTAAATAATTTCTCTTTTTAGATACACCTAAATAAATTTGGAAATGTCTTCCAATTCAACGTACTTAACGTGTAAAGTGCCAAACAATTCTTTCTTAAAATATGCCAAAAAAAGAAAAAAGAACAAAAAATGTATAAATTATCGCCAGTACGTTAGAAAGCAGTATGTAAAGTCAGTATCAATTGATCAGTATCCAGTTTTACCAGACACACTTCGCATAAATTACTCTGATTCGATAAAAGCCAACTTACACGTATTTCAATAAATGGAACTACACGTTACTATCTCCTTAATCAACCATTAATTCCAACTAATCGGAGAGATCGGTGTACAGATAATTAGTCCGAATAAACTCGATCCGTCAATTCTCCTCTTCTCTCTTCCCTCCGCAAGTGCGACACGTCCGATCATATCGTGGCTCCGGCATGAGGAAAAAAAAAAGAAGAAGAGAAAAACAATGGCCCTCGTGGGAACTACAATCGATCGATGTCGACTTGAAGGTTGATCGGGCAGAAACCAACTTGCTCACTTCGGCGCGTTAAACAAAGCACGGCCAATTAAAACCGAAGGGATGTCGCTGAATTTTGTTGCTCGTTGACCGTTGGTTATTGGTATATCGATCATACCGTAGATCCGCGGAACTGATTCCGAACACGATCGTTTACCAGACGAAAACGAATGACCCTTCCATCGCGCGGAATGATACGTAAGATAATTATTGAGCGGAAATAATTAATCCGAATGTATTACTTATTGCTGGTTTATCTGTTACATTGTACAGCACGGAAGTATCACGGAGTGTATATTAGTGTTCAAAAGTTTTCGAACGAGTTGGTACGTTTGTGTTTCTGGGTAGTTTAATAGTTTAATAGTACTTTATTATCATTTACTTTACTATTATTACTATACTAATATCATATTAATACGTATTATTAATGCATTTTACATATGGTAATATAATAACAATTTTTAATTAATAATAACAATAATGTACCAAGTACAGTATGATAATGTAAGAAAATATAGTAATAAATAATAATTGAACGAAATAATTATTTCGTGATTCTTTTACGCAGATCCACGATCGATGGATCGATAACAGGTCAATCGATGTACGCCCACTATTGGATCAATATTCCATGGAAAGCACGAGGTAGGCTAGTAAGTAATTGGAATCACGTAACGTGGTGCGTCGTCGCTAATGCTTAAAGGGAACCGGGACGAAAACGCACGTCGACTCACGTGGTCGAGCGCTTCCTGTTAATGTTCCGTCCGCTGTACTAACAACAGCCTCTGTGTCGTCGCTTTGTCGCCACTCGTTGTACATTGAAACGTAACGTGACCATCGCGATGCACCGTCTCTGGATCGGCTCTTCGTGAGCTCCATATGTATTATGTTTCTATATTTCTGTATAGTTTCTATATTTTACCCGTATATGTATCGTATGCATTTTTTGACTTTGAAAAGAAGTCTGAATTTGCACGAAATTTCCACAGTCTAAGGCGGTTGTTAGTTTGTCGTCCAATTGTATCGTAAATAAAACAAAATCGCGACTCAAATTAAAAGACACGAGTGTTTTCGTACGATTACTCCCTCTTTTTCATCTCTCGTCATTCTCGTAAAAAGACACGACGTGCATTATTCACCTCTTCGCTACCTTTCCTCACTGACCTAACCCAACGAGAAAAATTCCCAACAACCGTCATCAATCACCAACGAGGCATTAACGTTACTCCAACGAGGACAAACTGGAGCGAAGCGCACCGGATTAATAAAAACATGCTTCAATAACTCCGCCTTTGCTTTTTTCCAGAGGCAGAGACAGAATCCGAGCCTCTCGTTCCGGTTCTCTTCGAAGGAACGAGGAGGATTCAGAGACCCGCAGGTGAAAGCGAATGATCGAGGATCCGGCCACCGTTTTTCTCCTCGCGGAGACTGCTGAGGCCGAGGCCGGGGCTGCGAGAGGGCACAGATGCACGTCACTCTTTACGAGCGCGGCCGCTTTTTTGCCGTCTGTGTTTGCGTTCGTCGTGTAAACGACGCGAGAGCCGTGTCCAACGACACGCGGGTGGCATTTATCGCCACGAGTCGCGCTGCCGTGCCCCGCGGATAATCCAAGCTGGCCGGTGATCCTAAACGGGCATCGCGGACATGCCCTCGCAAAATTGAACGCCCTCCAACGCGGCGGCACCGGGAACAAGAAACGAATTCTAGTTTTGGAATTCTTTACGAACGTATCGCGCGTGTTACATCTGGCATACGTTTTCATGTTCTTACGAACTTATCGCTTAGAACGGAAAAATGAGAAAAATTTGCTTTGTCCACTGTATGATGTAATATATTCCATTTTATATATTTTGTTATATAATACAATATTTAAAATTGCGAAGATAATATCTCCACAGGAATTTAGAATTCCAGAATCGTAGAAAATAATAAGAGAAACCATTGATGATGTTACAAGTACTACTAGAAATTACCAAAAAAAAAAAGAAAGAAAAAGAAGAAGAACACTGCGCACAACGAAACAGCAGTTTTCAAAGAAATTTGCAATTTCTATGGTAACCATTCCCATGACAACGTACCACACCTTTTACTCGAAGGAAAAGTAGAACCTGTTAAAGCTAGAAAAATCAAGTCCAACATGACGAGTCTAATCGCACGAATTGCAAATTGGTTGAGAAACTGTTCAGTTGGACAAAACGGCAGGTCAAAGAAAGTCATTTCCTAAGACTGGATCGTGATTGAGGCTCCGACGTGCGATCAATGGAGAAGAAGACGAACGATCGATCGTGTTGGAGCGATCTCTCGATTCCGCGTTGGACATTTTTACCCCCGTGTCCCCCGTGATTTATACCAACTACCTTCTGCGCGCTGGCCGCGTGCGCTGCCACGATTTAAAGCGCATGCTTGCAACTCGCGGATCGTTGCTGGAGAAACAACGAACGTGCGAGGTAGATCCCTTTTTGTTATCGTCCGTTTCCAGTCAGTACGATCGCGGCCGAACCGAGTTTCTCACTTTTTGCGCTGGGGTACGATACCCGATGAAAATTTGTTCAGTTTTGTAGACGAGTTTTCTGAGAATTTTTCTTCAGCGAGAGAAATACGTCTTGGGGCTTCTTGCCAAGGAGGGACATTAACCGTGTCGCGGTCTCGTTTTTTTTTTTTGATATTGGTATTATTCCTGAATAATTTCGGTGAACTACGATTATCTTTTAACGGAGAATTTTTGTGAAATAATATACCTGGATAACAATGAATTTCAATTATAATTGTAATTATTGAAATTGCAATAAATTCGATGTATCGGTCTTAGTTGAAGTGAGTCTTTATACATTGCACACGTTAAAAAATGAAATATTTTTCTTCGTTCGGGGAAGTTTCGTTAAAGTCAGAAAAGATTATTATATATTAATAACGTCAGTTTTACAACATCAAATATTATAAATTGTCTTTTGTTGGGAATGACTTTAGAGACTAAACTTTCTTTTTAGGGAAAATTAAAAATGGACAAAAGATATTTTTTGTTTACGTTGATTAAAAATTAGTGGCAAAGCTAGTTATTACTTTCACTGTACTTTCGCTGCGTATGAAAATTTTGAGATCGTGGGTTGGTGGAAGTCATGATTTACGACCGTTTCATTCTTATAAATGTCACATAGCGATGGAGCATATGTTGCAAGTCTACTTTCACACTTCTCTTTCTACCTCAGACATCGAATCCATCATGTTTTCTTGTGTAATTGAAACTGTGCTGTCAGACACATTGACAGATTAAAACTCTGATACCGTAACGCTAAACATGAATTTCTCGTGCAGCCTACGAGAAACAAAATAAAATTGTTAAAAAGATTCTATAATTTGAAAATCAAAAAGTACAAATCACATGCAATGTTTCGATATTTTACAACGTTTAACTAAGAAGTTTGGAAAGAAAATCACAAGGCAACGGGTTAATTACAACTTTGGAGTATCAAAATTTGATCTTCGCGATACTACAAAACAAAAGTCGAAAACGAATGGAATCTATCTTCGTTTTTAATTCTCAACGCCCATATCTTACCTCGTTGTGTACGAACTGTTGAACAGCCATGCATCACGGATGACTTGCAAGGTTTATCCAATTTCACGGGCTAAATTTAGCGAAAAGCAGGCAGAATCTGTGCTGCATTGAAAAACAGAGCAGCAAGGGCCTGCTCGGTAGCCTCGATTTTCCGAGGTTGTCGCTACGTAACCGTGGCGATACTCGCGACAAACGTGGGACAATCCTATTTTTGCGGATGCACCAGACAGTTGGACGCGTCTCCTCCGGCGCGTCTATTTACGTATCATCGGGAGACGAACGATACCAACGACGTGCACGGCATTTTCGTTACACATTCTGTTATTGTTCGCGACTGACATGCGTCTGCCCGCGGTTGGTCCAGTCAAATTCATCCGGCGAATTGCTTGGACGAATCCAAACTGCAATTGTGCCACGTTGAACTATTCCAGGTATACTGCAATTTTTTTCTCTTTTTTTTCTTTTTAGAATTTAGATTTCTTTCTATGATTTAGATTTCGTTGCGTGTGTACGTGTGTACGTGTGATTCGGTAAAAAATACTTGCAATTCGATGTTGTTTCATTAATTTCTTATCATATTATTGTAGGATTGAAATGATGTTAAATTTATAATTCAACTTTGTGATTCATTAAAAAATGACATGATTCAGTTTCAGCTAGCAATTTGTTAGGTATGTTATTATTTGTAATTTAAATTATATTTTATTAAATTCATAATTCTTTTATGAGTGTCTATGTTAATCGTACTAATAGCATCGATAATTTCACAAATTTATAATTCACGTTATGTATCATCATATCAATTTAAATAATAATTTTCTACGTTCGAAGGTTTTTGCGTTTTACATTTTGTAGGATATTGCATATTCTTAGGGAGATTTCTCGTTTATTACATAGTTAATTTTTAGGGAATTGATATATCCGGAGATTTCTAAAATTTAAAACACGAACATGACAAAGCGTGTAGAATTTTATGGCTATAAGTTGAAAAATTCAACGACTGTGAGGTGAATATTGGTTACAATGAAGGAATGCGCCCCCGGATTTGATAAAACCAAAGTCATGATGTAATATCGTGATAAAATACAATGGTAAACACATATAGTCAGTCCATATATGCAATGTATCCATCAAATTTCGAATATTTGAAACAGATAAAAGGGTGTTTTGCATATTTTGAGTCTCAATTAATTTGTTAGTTAGAATAGAACCGTTTCTTTTATTCGTGCGAATATAATCACAATCTTATGAGAATATACATAGGTACATGTATATAATATATATAATATTTACACAGGTAATCATATAAATATTATGTATATAATATTATTGTTCTACAACAATAAAACAAATAACTCTTGTTTTAATTATGGGTAGCAATATCAATAATAACAATTTGTTAAATGTAGTAGATGTGAGAATGTAATAATGAAAAGTATATTTTGTACACTCTAATATAGCGATAGTAATTGTTATTACCAATAAATCTCGTGATTTTTGTTCCGATTTATTTTATACCTTTCAGGCACTGAACAAATATGAGAAATATCGTTATTTGTCTATGTCTATCCAGCTCCATCTCACAAATAGATTACAAAATAATTACAAAATGTCGAAGAAACGTTGCATAGATAATAATTATAAAATATCGGAAATTTGCAGATGTAGGACCTTCACGACTGACTATATACGGGAATATAACGATTATTACTTCAGATACCGACATTTCGTGCCGATCTAGCAACCTATACTTAAATTGCCTCACTTCGTTACGACAGTCTCCTCGGCACTACCCAATTTCCTATCTTTAGCTTCATAAACTTCATTAACCTGTTGACTCGCGAATTTTTCACAGACTCTGTATTTCACGGTCAATTATAATCGTCGTGTTATAGCGTCTAGTTAAACAATATTAAAACATTGCACGGCAACTATGTGCTAACCCGCGCAATCGCCAATCTTATGTAATAAAATTAACTTCATCACTATAATCACGGTTTAAACCTTGTTCCTACATGCACGCTGGATTGTATAACAAATTGCGGTGTACATGTACCTTCGTGTTTAACGCGGGTCGTTATCATACGCGAGGTCTAATTAGGCTAACCTACATTTCCAGTGAAAATTGTCGGGATACACGGAATTTTACTTTAATCGCATCGAGCTTGAGTTCTTTCCGCGAATTCTAATTCATTCGCGATTTTGCGAGCAAAAGTTTTACGGTAATAATCATACGACGTGATTGTATAATGCGATAGTTGTAATTTCGTAGAAAAATTGTGTTTAAATACTGGAAGGAAATTTTAGTTGACGCTCTCTCGATTCGAATTCGTTTGTCTGACTGCGAACGCCGACATGTGTAAGTAAATGAAAAGAATATTATCAATCCTTGTACGTGATACATACATCGATATTCGACTGTATCATCGGAAATATCAAAAAAAAAAAAAAAAAGAAAAAAAATTGCCGCAAGAAAACTGACTGTATCGAAAAAGAAAAGAAAAAAGGCTGGATGAGAGATGGGTTCGCGGCAAAACGGTGAATCACGGAATTTGCACAGTCGCTGGAGAGACGTAGCTTGGACGCGTCCGAGTTTCCTCGTCGCCAGGCTCTCGTTCCGCCGTCTGAAATAGACGATACCGAGCCTACCGATTCTAAATGCGGCTGGCCGACCGATGCAGCCCGATGAGAGCGCACGAGTGCGCGTGTCTCATCGTCTGGTCACGCCGTTACGCTTTCTCCGTGCAACAAACTTCGCGAACTGTTACTGTGTAACCATTTGTTCTCGCCAAGAATACGCGGCAGTAAGAAGCTATCCGCCGGCAACACGCGACAGACGAACAGGCGGCTCGATGTTTTTACCAGCCGTTTCGAATCGCTGGAGATCAACCTGCACCGCCACGTTGCACTCTGTTGAGCTGTTCGGCTGCAGGGGGGAACTAACGATTGTTTGATGTTCTGGTGTGTGGTATATTCTGGTTGCGGTCTTGTTGGAGAAGCTTTGGCGTGCTTGATTACACGCACAGGGTGTCCAGAGGTTCTCGAACTATTTGTAGATAAAAATTTTGCCTTTTTCTTTTATTTTCCTTCGCGAATGTCTCTGTTTCGTATGTGCGAAGTATTTACATTTTTCTTTTTTCCGTCTGCGGTTTTGGGAAAACGTCGGTTCGTAATCTCGTTAGGATATAGGGAAAAAACGAGAGAAACGACCGAGAGAATTTCCAAGACGAATCAGACGATTCCAGGATCCATTCCACTGCGTGAATCGGCAAGGATCGGGCAATCATAGATCCTAGGAAAGGACACGAAAGTATCGAGAATCGTACACGTAGCTTATTACCGTCGTTAGCTTTAATGCGAACGACAAGGTTCGTGGTAGGGGGCATCGACGTTTCTCGTTAAGATGGAAACCTTACGGATTTGTTCGTCAAACTTCCAAGAACCTGATCTCTCTCACTCCGTTTCTTTCCTTCACAAACGTTAAAATAAAAAGAACAACGTTGTAAGATTGTATGATGTCTTTATCGGGGCGACGCAGCTGGAATTCAAAACCGGATCTCGTCGAATCGATTCGAGATCGATCTGCTGATGTAGTTTTTGGGTGTGGTTGGGTCATTGGTTCGTGGCCATTCGTACGATGATTCTTTTTACGGAGGGATTATGTTCGGAGTTGACGTGTGTGACTTTGAAGCACATAACTCGAATCGCATTGTCACAGCCTGTTTCGTCTTGTTTGAAATTTGTTTCATCGTCCATTCATTTCCTTTCGTTTGAAATTAAAAGGTTTGCAGTGAGAGGGAGATATCTCTACGTTTGTTTCACTTACAAAAATATGTACCTATACAGCTCGGTAAACAAGCAGTAACAAATACTGATTTTCTAATTTTTGAATTGGATCTTGTTGATGCTTTTGAATTAAACAACAATGGAATGTTAGTTTAATTGGAATATTTTAGAATGATTCGATTAAGAATATTTATGTATATTAATTAAAGTTACTTTATTAATTATTTAAAATATATAAATATTTAAATAATATATAAATTAAAACTATTTATCTTTATAGTACAATAGTATAATATATAATAATAATATAGTTGAAATACAATTTATTTTTATGATACAATTAAATATCGTGGATCATCGATGACACGTGTATAACATAGAAAAGAAAATAATGACAACGATTTTAGTCGATTAAAGAAACATTTTTAAAAAAACGAGGAATAAATAATTTTAATAAAAACGTATTATTTTCTTCAGTTTGATAAAACAAACTTGTTTATTTAATAAGGAAGAAAGTAACAACTTGTTTTGTTTTTCGTACATCTACGACAGTATTCTATTAAACTATCGTACTAAATCATTCTGCCGTCAGTGATTTATGTATGCATTATACTTGCGCGCATCCCACGGAGCCAAGATGGAGTCGTTTTTAGCGTGGCGCGTCCCGACGACGCAACGTAACCGCGAATACCGATATTCGAGCGGCCGATACTCGCGTGGCAGCTGATCCGAAAACGCCTCGTGGCGTTTTATTTAAAGAACGCGCGGCGAACGAGCGCTGCCACTGGTCTAAATCCGCTGTCCCGTAAATCATTGTGCCGGTTTATGGCGTGCACACGCTCGCGCCCGAACGCACGTGTCGAATGTTTTGCGCCGTGAACCGACCGTGTCGATTAATCCACGGGCGTTTTGATCGGGTCACGCTTTATTGCTCGTCCTGTGACTGTCAATCTCAGCAATAATGAACGAGGTGTTTGATCAACAATTAAAATTGAAAGTAACTCGGTTCGATTACGAGTAAATTAAGAATAAATTAAATAAAGATAACTTTGCAAAAATTCTTTTTCAAGAATTGAGAGTAAATTGACAATTAAAGTGAGAATTTAATCGCTGTTTATGATTAACGGTAAAACTGAAATCGCGATTAAAGGTTATTGAAAAAAATTCGATCGTTCGTCGTTGATTAATCTTTTTTCCAATCTCTTTGGTCGAGAGAGAGGTCCGTTAATTGCGACGAGAACAGCGCGAGCTGTTCTAGTAGCCATAATACGGTCAGGAAAGCATCTAGATTGGCGCACTGATCGTGCGATTAGATACAGAGACATTGCTTCTGCAACGCAACATAAGTTTATATCTCCTGCAGACTTGTACAACAAAAATAATGCCTGCATGGTGTAGATGTGTATATCTGTTTCGGTTGGACAGTATCTTGGATGGGCAGTACGCGTTGGTTTAATAACAGCTCTCTAAGCTCACTGCTACCAGAGTCCTAATAAATCCACGCGGCAGGGGCGACTGGACGTTAAAGTTTCTTTCGCTAGCCACGGTATTCTGTACGCAGGGTAACAACAACTCTGAATTCTAGTCCCTCGTCGATAAATCCATGGAACCTAATGAGTTACGCGGCCCGAGAGACAAATTATAGGCCCCACCGGCACTGTTCCCTGCTTTTACACGTTGTAACATGTCCAAATATAATAATAGCCTCAAGCTCTGTGTCACTGACTTTTTCCACTACCACTGCTAAAAGAAACTAGCTGGTTTAATAAATCCTGAAAATCTCAAATTGTTTTCTAGTGCTGGGTCTTGCTCGGTTAAATTCTAGGGTTTCAAGATTGATGAATGAATTGTGCTTACTTTGGTTGTTGAATTGCTACGTAGTATCTTGAGATAGATTGATGACGGTGCATGAGTTCGGGAATGGTGCAGTTTTTACGTTTCTACGAAGATGTGAATTACATGGTTTTGTAGGTAATGGTATTTAGGAGAAAGTTCAGTGGCCTCTAGAGCCTCGATAAATCTCTGTAATAAAACTGACCCGAGCCAAGGGAGTTCAATGCTCTGCGCGTGTAAAATTACTTGCAAATCTAGGCATTAAGATTGTCAAGAGAGCTTGGAGGATCTTCGCAACACGCGCTGCGTGTTGTAGCATTATTATTATAGCATTAGTTGATACGTGTAGTAACATATAGCATATATTTTTTCGTCGAATCTTGTTTGCACACTATTTTTATAGTATAATTACTAAGATAAATTACTAAGGTTACTTAAACCAAGTACAATTTTATGGTACTTTATAGTACAATTACTAAGATGAATTACTTAAACTAAGACTTGAAAGAACTGGATAGTAAAAAGGTTAACATCAAACGCACTTTAGGTAGCTATTCGTACCGTAATCGATCAAATTTATGAAATGAAGATTTACGAAGGTAATACAATTGTCAATTCAGTATATACAAGGAACAATGCACTAAATAACTGTCAGATAATAAGAAAAAAATTATATAATTTTTGCCTCTAAACGGAAGAAGTAATGACAAACGCACGACAGAACTTTAAATCAAAGTAAACCGATCACTTGACCGACCCAAAATATGGTCAAAAGTTCGCAAAAGTCCGCGCGTTCCAACCTACGCAACATTTTCCACGCGACACGTCAGTTACAGAAGTGTGGTTACACCATAAGACACCGCTCTCCGGCACCGTGCTAGCAACTCCTACGGTCTAACCTTCAAATCTTCCTCCAACACCGGTGAAGCGGCTGAAGGGCAAAAGTAGTAAAAAACGGGGATATACAAGCACATCCGCGCGGGTATTCCCTCTTGAGCTGAACTCCCACGATAAAACGGCGAGCACGAGAACCGTTGCTAAATCCACGTCCACGTAAATCAGCGTGCAGCACGTGCTGCGCGCGGGAACACGTGCTCGATCCAAGGTGCGTACAAGCGTTCACAGCCCGGTGTGTTTCACGCTTCTTACCTCTTTTTACTAACGATTTTTCTCGTTGATTTTTTTTCCACACCCGGTCCTACCGTACACAGATGGAAACGAACACGTGCCCGCGAGCCTGTTTCATGGAGGATGAGGCGCGTTTTCTTTTTTGTGAATCCACGACAGAAATTTGTAGCTCGCTATGTAATTTGGAGACACTAACACGTTAACTATTACTGTCTTCATCGGTGATTCTGTTTCTGTTTACATTGTTTGAATCGTAGAATAATTCAAGTAAGATCAAACATAGATCATAGATGAAACAAGTTTTAAACAACGTTAGTTGGTTTTAGAATTTTTATGTAAATTTATGTTTATAATGGTGCGATTGGAGAAAACAGAATCTTAGGAAAATGAGAAATTGTTTTATATACCAAATGTCACAGACAGCACTACATTTTGAATATTTTGTGCACTAATATAATATTTTCTCCTATCACGTTAGCATTTTATGTAATATCATTGGTAATTAGAATTAAAATGTATCATAATATACATATCAGAAAATATAAATAATGTTGTTACATCTGCACCGAAAATTATTTACTGAATTGACGTTTACTTGCACAACTATTCTTAAGAAGTGACCAACTTAATTTTCGACTACAACAAAATTATTTTTTACATAAATTAACATCATGTATCAGACTTATAAATGCATCGACCAAACTGTAGAAGTGAATTTTTAAATAATATTTCTAAATATTCTAACTGTTCAAAACGTCATCTAATATCTCTAATAATTTATTTGTAACAATTAAAGCTTCTATAGCATTTCGAAGTGCTATTTAAAATTTTCAGTTAATCAATTGTAGCAGTCATTAATACATTTTTTCGAAATTTTAATCGACTGTTTCCCGTCGTTAATGCGGTCGGAAGGTCAGGTCAATTTCGATCGATACAGAAACAAGAGCTCAGTACAAATCAAACTCTCGTCGCGTACGCAACGACCAAATTTTAAAAGTGAACTCTTAAATAATATTTCTGACTACTCCAATTGTTTATATAATAAAAAAAAAGTAATTTGAAAAAATGTTAAAAATGTTGAAATTGAATGTATCAAAAGTGTTAAAAGCAATAACAATAATAAATTGCGTGCGTATTAATATCAAGTTGCGTCCAGTTTCAATTAATCATACGATAATTAATCTCTGTATATTCGCTGTGAGCACATTCTACAGACTACGCGTGTGAAACAACTTTTACTTATTTATTTCTTGTTTTTCAAGTCTCGCTGGCGTTTACGAAATTTCATACGATCCGCGTAATATATAGCAAATAAATAGCGCCTATAAATATTTCACGCGTGATCGACTGTCGTAACAGTGATCTTAAAAATGTTTTTAACGGCGCGTGGAAGATTCAAGGATGACGAAAAAAATAAGAAACACGTGTGCATTAGACTCCTGCCTCGTCTGGACATGGACTGAAAGGGTTAGAAGATTGGAGCGACATTCGTCCCCCGACGATCGCTCGATTTCTTCCTGCTGCGCGAAGGAAAAGAAAAAAAAAAAAAAAAAAAAAAGAAAGGAAAAGAGGAAAGAAAGGAAATGGCGTTAATGTCGCGACGCTGCCTGCTAGACGGTTTGTCTGTTGAAGACCTTGTCCTGTCTGCCCTTCAGGTTTGAATTTAGACGGACTGCGAATTCTGGGAAAAGGGCCTGTTCCTCGTTCGACTCCACGAAATCGGCGTTTCTTCCTCGCCCACTGTCCCCGTGTCACTGAAATAGCCCGCCACTTATTAATCGAATGATTGTCCGATCCGCCAAAAGTCTGGTAGCGTTTAAGGGGTTATTTTGCAAGGTTTGGATGGTCGAAGAATATTTAATTTCCGTAAGATATTAAATACGTTACAGCAGAATACAACGAAAGTGTATTTTTATAATATCACTTAATTATCCAGGTTATTCAGAATTCGCTGTTGATGACATTCATTTCACTTGAATTGTTGTTTTTGAAATATTTATAGAAATAGGAGAATAGAAATGGTCACCAGTGATCATCGTAGCGGTCAACGTATTGAGAAAGAATAATATTTGTTAGATGTCGTTCGATTATTATTTAATTAAAAATTTAAACTATATGTGCGAAGATGGAAGAACTCGGCAGTCATTTAACCATGGCAGTTTCATTTTTCTAAATTTTACAAGAGAAGTTGGTACTCGCACTGATTTAGAGCAACAGCGAGAACGAAATAAAAGGAGATAATTTTGTTGAAAAGTCATTGTGTCTTTTGGTGGCTTCAGATTTCTTTCAAACAGGTGTAGGAAGAATTTTGGGTGTTGTCTAGCTTTTAACTTAGTGAAAATTTTCTATAACGCTAGTACTTTCGGAGGAAATCTCCACCCTCTATCTTCCAGGGTGTAAATATAACTCGGGATGCATCGCATTTCGAAACTATTCCTTTTCAGACCTTTTACTAACCCCAGAGGGTGATGTCGGAGTTCAGAGCAGCGTGAATTTTAATTAGTGTCGTCATCTGCATGTGAAAATTGAGCAGCACATAGTTTCCTCCCTTTTTGGAGACTGAAAATGTCTCGAACCAACAGTTGGCCGCATTTCGTCTTCCCACGTGTCAGAGTAACGAAATTTTTCAAATTGAACAGTCTGTTATATCGTTAAAATATTACATAAAAAATGTACATGAAATATTGCAACGTTGCAACAGTGAAAATGTGTCCAATCAATGAAGATTAAATTGACCTGATTGATAATAGCTGGTAGAACGTTGCGAGCAACGAGAATGTGTCCAATCGTTCAAATTGGTAGCCATTTAGTATTATAATATTTGTTACTAGCAGTACTAACATTGTATTGGTAGTACTAAAAATAAAAATATCGTAAATATATATAATAAAAATACGTAACAATTAGTTATAAAATGTATAAAATAGCTATTATACACAAATTATACATTACTACGCAAAAATTGAAAGAATCTAATATTCGCGACTTTGTCTGATTTGCCTTCCAGAAGCAGTCCTTCCTACGTGCAAACATTTCGAGTATTTTCGAAGCTTCAAACCGAGGTTTCTCCCTTCTAATTATCTCCCTCGACTTTCGTCGTTTCAACGTGCCGTACCTTTTGTTCTCGTTACGACGCGACACCGGTGGCCTCGGAAACGCACAAACGTTTTCGTGGCCACGGGGTCGACGTTCTGGCCGCCCTGGCGCAAGTGTCGGGCTGCTTTTAGCCCGACGGAAACATAATGAGGGTGCGAGAATAGTCTTTGGAAAATGAAGCGAAGGGACAGGGTGGACACGAGAGAGAGAGAGGTGACTGACAAACGTCCCTAATGAGAGTGCCTGATGAAAATTCAGCTAACAATCGCCAGAGTAACGAGGAACCGCGGAGCTCTCTGCCTCTCCAGAATTTTTGACGTTTAATTGATGGCTATGCCAGAGTCGCGTTGCGTCCGAGTGACTCGCTTTGAGCCACTTTGCGACACGAGTACATCGAGTACGGTGCGTTTGAGATGCTTCAACGCAGCGTTTAATGAGAATATCCTGGGAATAAACTGGTTCGTTTAACACCACGCGAAACGTTCAATTTCTACAAGACACGGACACACGGACATTACATTACGATAAAGTGCGAAGAGAAAAGAGTATCCATTAAAATTCATCGTTAGCGATACTCTCATCTTGAATTGTTCTAAAATATTTATAGACTACGGTGACCATCGTAGCGTTGATGACATTTCTCCGAGGATGTTTTCAAAGTTGGAAGCCGAGGAATTATCAGTGCAACGTGTGTTGTAATCTTTATTGCAATGTGCAAACATTTTCAGGGTGCACGTCGTATATTATATTAAGTTTGATAATCATCGAAACAACTGGTACATAATAAAATGCATGATTACGCAATAAATTACGTACGTTGAAACGCGACGGCGTGCTGAACGAATGAAAGTATTTGCAAGTGTAATGACACTTCCGTTTTTCGTGTACCGATCAAAACAGCGCGTAACAACATCCGAATAACATAATTCAGAACGTTGAGAAGAAAAATCGCGTGTGCACGATTAAGAGTTTGGCCGTGTGATGAATCTAGAGAGGAAGTCGTAAATAGAAGCGTTATAAAGGAAGCACATCAAACAAGCTGTTGTCCAGATTATGTTAGGCTCGAGTTACGACTCTCGAGCGTACTTCTTTGCGCGTTTTCTTGCCACGCCTCTTTCTCTTGCAGCCTACACTTTCAGATTTGCTTCAGACTTGACCAACGCGATCGCAACGGCCCGAGCCTTACCAGAGTGTTAACGACCAAGTTTCAAAATGTTTCGCGCGACCCCTCGAGCGCTCGCCGAATTTCATGGTTGAAAACTGTGTTAAAAGGGAAACGGCCCCTTTTCGGTCGAATAATACGTGTAAAATAAAGTTATATAAAGTTATATAATCGAGATTACGTGTAAAGACGACGCCTTTTAAGAATAATTCAAAGTAACGAGAAACAGGAAGTACGTGTACATTTCAGGCACCTAAATTTCTATCCTCGCTTGGAATCCGTTCGATCGGAGAAAACTCCCGAGCACGCTTCGATCATCGGCGAATTTCTCTCGACTTTCACGCGATTTTTCCCCTCCGCGTTTCACTGGATTCTCGGAAACTGTATCTAATTGCGAAGTGACCCAGTGTGAGAATCGATGGAACGAGCCGCATCGATCGTTTCGAAAGGCGAGCCGGTTTGCTTTACAGCCGCGTCACGGCGATCCCCGCGAATTTCTCACGCGCCTCGGACGCGTTTATGCTGCAAAAGGAAGACTGCATGGTAACCCGTGCGATAAAGCGCGTAAACGCTTTGTTAATTTTAATAAAAATTGACTTTGCGATCGTTTACACGCCGTTTCTCCTGTGATTCCTTCTTTTATCCTTATTACTTCGTTATTGTATAATCTCTACATTCATCGTTGTAAAATTTGTAAATGTAACTTTAATAATAATAATACATAAAAATACATATAAATATATATAAAATTATTACACAGAATGCTCTGCAACCGAGTGGGAGATGATTCTGTGTAAAAAGAAAAGAAAAAATGAAATCTTTTCAGAAAGTTTATCGAGTATACTTGAATTTAGCTAATTCTAGCCGCGACAGGAAAGGATAATTGACAGAAGGTTACGTTTCACTCAAAACGGAATGTATGTATCTTCGTTTAAAAAGATCGGAAAAATTATCTCAAGACGCACAGACAATCCTTCTCCATGCAAACTTTATCGGCAAAGATTAAAGAAATTGAAGGGTGTCGTTCTTCTCCGTCTTCCGCAGTAGTCTTCACGTTGTTTTTCCAACAAAACGAGAGTTTTGTCAGCCAGCGTCAACCAAGCGATCCGTAGACCTACGAGCGGCGCCGTATAAGCGTGAAACGATCGCCATCCGCGCTAGAAAAGAGAGAGAAAGAAAAGAAAAAAAGGGATACCAAAAGACGCGAGAGCGTGTGCAATTTTGCGCTCGTCGCTGCTTCAGATTGGTCTCGGATGCTGCGAATGCTCCGCGCAACTCCCAAAGGAGGTACGAACAAACGCTGCGTACTTGGAATCGCGATATTTTGTCCGCTGCTGCGCGATTCTTCGCGAAGAAAACCCCTCTTCGAGGAAACGGGGAATTTCTGCGAACAAATGCTGTGAAATTGACGTACCACAGTCCGCGACAAAGAAACAGCACACGCAGTGTTTTTGTTAATTATTGTACAATAAATTGCAAGCGTATAATTTTACATATACATAGGTAACACAGTCCTGTAAAAGCAGAAGAACCCTGAGAAAATCGGCGAGACAAATTAATGGCACACCGTTTTTAACAATCAGCCTCTGTTCATATTTACCAAGAAAAATCAATATTTAACATTTTGCAGAACCTGCAAACTTTTTTACAATTGCAATCATTCGCCTTGGAAGCGATTCGTAAAGTTTTTTAATTCGTTGTTGATCTGTTCTTTCCCATTCCACTAAAATGCATTCTTTTAATTCATTTACGTTACTGAACTGTCTTCCCTTGCATAAATGGCTCTTGCAAGATTTCCCCACATGTTACATACGATTATCATGACTTGCGAAAAGACGCAAAATTTTTGAGCCGTCGTCAAATGAGTGGCGTAGGTATAACGATATGGGCTGCCATGGAAGAACAGATATAAAATTCATTTGAGGTAAAATGAATGTCAAAAATTATTACAAGGATATCCAGAAATGGGTACATGTAAAATTATATTTTTGTAATTTGTTAAATAATAATTAACAAAAACAATGGGTGTTCAACATTTTTGTCGCGGACTGTACACTGCGATTCGATTACTACGTTTTGTAGATGGATCGCATTTTTCTCGAGACCTGTTTTATCTCGAATTATCATATCACGTTCTCAAATGAAAACGTCATATCCTGGTTTATCCTCGCGTTTGTGCACTTAACTTCTGTATATACACATGTAAATGCAGTATTCGTACTTGTATACAGATACATCATAATGGAAGCACTTTGTTTACTTGGAATATTTTTTTATTAATAATACATAATTGAATTCTACTCGTAACAGATTCATATGAAATGATCTAGAATGATACTCAATGAGGGGTATCACGCCGTTTTTCAATACCTTCTCGAGCTCTGATTAGTGAGGAAACGTTGACAAAAGAAAAAAATTAAATTAAACTAAAGACACTAAAATACAAGTAGGAATTTGATTAGTATTTTCGAGAAAGATGTAAACTGTGAATGTTGTCAGATATTGCCACAGTTTTCTTTTTATCTGTAAAAGAGGCAGCGTTTTCAACGGCACAATGTTCGTCTATTTTCTAGAAAAATTTCAAGTCGGATCGGTTGAATGATCAAGATTGATTTTCATCTGGTGCATCAGCCGCGTTCCAGCGATTACACCGAAAAACAAGAGTAAATCGCCGGTGCCGGTAAGAGCGTTTCGTCGCGCTCGCGACTCGACGCGAAAGAAACGGAGGAACGTCGACGAAGAAAAGAAGAAGCTGATGAAACACGTGCGGCTTTTCGTTCGAATAGCTCGGGAAACGGGGGATTCCTCGAGTCGCCGGCCGGATAGAGCTGGCTAACAGAGCCGCGGAACAACCGCGTCCAGGTTAAATGAACTCGTTAATTGTTCTTCCGCAATAGCGCATTGCAACGCGCAACGGAGTGCATCGGTTTATATCCAGCTGTTACCAGGCAACCGATCGTCGCACTGTAGCCGATCTAGTTGGCCAAACACCAGACCGAAAGGCTCGCAGACTTGCGTGGAATTTTTTTACACTTACATCGGGATGATTCCCGATTATAATTTTCCAATCGCCACGGACAAAAGGATCTTGACTTCGCAACAGTACAAAAACCGGACGAAAACGAGACATTCGCACTGGGACCGAAGAGAAAACACGCGAATATTTATATCTGTCAATTTTCAAAGTCCTCACATTCTTAGACATAATTTTACATACAAATAGTTAATCCTGTAATTATTCCATCTCGTGTTAAACCTGGACGATATTTTTATTTGCTCGTTCAATTCCGTGTGAAAGAAAAACATCCAAAGCTTAATTTGTTACAAAGTGTAATCATCACAGTTTTCTATCGAGATTTTACTCTTTTAACGACATTTGTGAAAGTACGAAGTCGTATGCGAATGCAAAAATTGCATTACATTGCGTGCAAAGATCTGCAGCCTCTTTTGTACGTAAAATCGACGAAAGTAAACGTAAAAGTTAGGGGGAAAGAAGAATTGGCAAAGAGAGAAGAGTAAAGTCGATGCAAAGCGCGACGGTTCGTCGTTCTTTTTCCTCGCTGGTGCAGCAGAAATGCCGATGGGCACAGAAATCTAGCTCGCTTTTGATCTCGCTTGAAATAGTAAGACCGTTTGCTCTTCTCCTTTCCTCTTTAGCGGTTCCCCGCAGCTTTCTCGTCGCAAGGCTTCTTGAACAGAGTTTTGATCTCGTGACGAGCGATCGTTAATCGCGATTCTTTTAAACGCGAACGTTACTCGAACACATTTCTCAATATTCGCGTGTCTGGAATTGTCAGTGTATCCATTTACCATCGCAAGTTAATTCGATTTACCGTGGAAATTAATTTGTTGGAAATGATTTATTAACTACTATGTGTAAAAAACTTTTTAGTTTTGATCCTCAAGTAGTATTACTCGGGTTATTGTCGTTTTTACTTTTAATTTATGTTGTACAATTATTTGCTATTATTTATCATACTGTAGTAATTTCTCATCATTTATTTATTGCGTTATTATACAAGTTATAGTTAAATGATTCTAAATAGTTCTAATTAATTAGAGAATTAATTTAAAGAATTAAGCAGTTCTAATAATTCCAAATTTTTATCTTTATTTGAGAGTTAATCGCCAGTATTTATTACTGATAATATAACTTGTAAATTGCACGTGTGTTTTATAATATGATTATTAATGTAATAAGACTTTGTTGTATTCTTCATTGTATTCGTTTTTCTAATTTTGAGATAAATGCAGTACCTGGTCTAATTGTAAGACTTTCGAATAGGGGTTTTTAATTATAATTTAATTAATTGAAAGATTTATAAATAATAGTTGCAATATTTTACTCAATTGTATATTAACTTTGTACTTATAAAGTGCATTCTTATTGGAGTAAGAGTGAATATATCCTAGCGCATGATCTTGTAGCAAAAGTTGCTACAATCTACGGAAATAGTTTCGCCATCTGGCGGCTGAATAGTTAACTAGGAAGAGCGCCATTAATAAAGTGCGTAGCACTTGTTTTTGCATCGTAAATTTTTCACTGATTCTATATCCAATAATAAAGAAGTTTATTTCAAAAATTGCGACCATGTTCCTTTTTTCACATACATGATGCATTTTTTCCCAAGATTGTTAATCGCGAAATATTAAATGCAAATGGATCGATGAACACTTTAAATTTTCTTTCTCAAAACCACAAGTATAAATAGTACGAAGATTATTTCAGCAGAGTCCAAGTCAACAACTTAACTCGCCTTCCGACATCGTAACGCGTACGTAAGGCGTGGGTGCATGGCGGTTGCACGCGATGCGAATATGCACGCTTAGGTGCATGCCAATATCTAATATTCCTCGCAACGTTGATCTTCTTTCCGGTTCTTTACAACGCGCTGACTTCCGTTGGAGATTCTCGGTTCCGTCGAAATTTTATACGCTTTGTATCAAATATTGTACGATCGTTAGAAATTTGAAATTCGTATTATCCAACGTTGATCCACGAAGTGAGGTAACAGTAACTAACGGTGATTTCAACGATCAAACATTCTCGTTGTGACTTCGCTTTTCAACGGTAATAGACACCTGTCGAATGCAACGTGGCTGTTGAATATTCTCTTACTCTATTTTATTTCATTTTGTTTTATTTGCCTATTCCACTCTATTTCACTCGTCTTTCTATCTTGTTTTATTTCATTTCCATTAACCTTCTGTCGTGGAAATTTTGTTTTGTTTAAAAGTAAAATATTTCATTTCCAATTCTCTCGAAGAGAACACGAAAAGAATCATACAATAAAATTTGTTAAACATTTTTTCTGATATCTTCTTTACATCTTACAATAATTAACTAAACGTAATAAAGAGATTTTTATTCGGATAAATACTTGTTCGATATTAGATGTTTATTCGATAGTAACGAATGAAACTTCATATTTATTTCCACAGTATTTTCGAACACTATTTAAATCTTTTAATAGATCGTTTATATCGTCAATTAAATCCTTTATACATTTCTACAATAGTTTCAAGCATTATTTAAATTAGCAATTTATTTATGGCAATCAAACTAGTAATTTTTTACTATTTTTCTCAACATTGCTGAATGACATTTACGATTTGTTTATAATGATTAAATCGTTTGTATGAAATTTTTCTCTACATAAAATTCTACTTATATCTCAATGCAATTATAATTTAAAAATTAGTATCATGGAAGCTTGTAAATAAATTATTATATTTAATATTACAATAAATTCGTAGAAGTGTAACTTTGCAGAAATACAAAAATTATTAAATTATTGATTATAAGTATGTTAGAAAAACTGTTTCGAAATATTAACAAAAATTATCAATTGTTCCGTATTATCACGTTGATGACTGAAACATCAAATTAATCTTGACCGATACAGAAGGCTGATTACCAATTGAATTTCCGTTGCGTATCGACCAAATTTTAAAACTGAATTTTTAAATAATATTTCTGAATATTCTAATTGTTTAAACATTATCCAACATTTAAAAACTGTTAAGAGTGACAAAAATATTAAAAGTGTTGAAAGTGAATGTATTAAATGTATTAAAAGTGAGTTAAAAGTAAAATTATACCGAAGAGAATTTGAGAAACACAGCAGTAGATGTTTAAGGAGTTCAGAGGTGTCGAACACAATCAAATGCAACGCAACCAAAATTTTATTTTGCAATCCCGAGTTCAACAATCAATAAGACGCATAGTTTAACTTCTTTGGTGTCGGGTGATACTTGATCATGATTATTTGAAATTCAATACGAGTGCAATTGCCATGAGTTGTATCGTACTCGTGATTTATTTTGATAGTTACCATTTTTTAGAAATACTTTATCTTCTGCTATTCAAATACAAACATTAAACATTTCAAGTATTTTTCTTTGAATTTATAATTAGGAAAATAATTTTGTCTTTTATTACTAATTTTTTATCAAGAATATTTATTTCGATGTTCTAACTTAATTATTATATCGTTTTTTAAAATTCGATACAAACGCAATTCATGACTCGTGTAACAAATATGTAAAATAGTACTGATGTATGATACACTGTGCGAGTCACCTCCACATGGTGGTCTCGGTATCATTTTTACAAATATTAATATTTCGAAGTATTACTATTTGTAGAGCGAACCAAATTTCGATTTCTCTGAATATTACTATTATTACTATTTGTAAAACGCTAAGAACTACGTAATCACCAGTCCAGGCTAGAATTTGCAAACTTTTATCCTTTTTTTTTTTTTTTTTTTTTACAGTCTAGACTGGGCTGTAGGAAGAATTAGTTAATTATTAGTAGAAAGAATAAGTGAACTATTAGGCTCCTCCGCGGGGACAACGTGGGACAACCGTGGGGCGCCGTGGGATGCGTGCGTTTCAATATTAAATTACGTGCCTTTTAATATTAAATTGCATGCGTTTTAATATTAAATTGCATGCGTATTAATATTAAGTTGCGTGCATTTTAACATTAAATTGCGTGCGTTTTAATATTAAGTTGCGTCTAGTTTTAATTGATGATAGAATCGCTGCAAATTCACTGTGAGCACATTCTGTACAACGACACGTTTTTCGTTAGTAGGTTCATTTCCTTTATTTCATACAGAATTAAATAAAGTGTTTTTGATATGATGTTTAGAATATGCTAGTAGGGCTACAAATTATTGTACGATTATTATGTAACGTTGATATACTTGTATCTTTAATATGAGAATTATAGCTTACTGTATGGTTTTTGTTGTTTGGGAGACAGAGTTCCATAGCTCAAGCTCAGTCTTGCGTTTTAGAGTTAAGATTTAGATTTCATGTCTTTGGATAAATGTCTGACTCCTTTTTACGTAACTCTGGGTCAAGTAGAACTCAGTATTTCTTAAGTGGAATACCGAGACTTGCATGTAATGGAGGCTGGATTGGAATAGGCCCTAGGATGGGTCTCGAGTGATGACCTCCTCGTGATGAGACCTGGTAATTGACATCGTTTTTCAAACTTTAATTTTTGTAAGATGATATCACGGCAAGAACTACGCAACCTACAGTCCAATTAGTTGATAAGTAAACTATTAGACCTTGTGCGAAGGCACCGAACGGCGACGAGGAACGTCGTAGGATTTCGCAAGGATGCGTGCGTTTTAATTTTATGTTGCGTGCATTTAATCATAAGATAATTAATTTCCGTAAATTCAATATAAGTACATTCTATAATGATACGCTTATCGCTATAATATATGTGAAACAACTTTTATTTTTTTCTTTAAACATGTAAAACATCTTAAACCAATTATAACTTAATTATAATTATTTTCAATTTAAACTTTGATTTGTATTTTAATATATTGCGCTTTAGTTTACTTTTCTCTTAAAACTACTTTCGCTGTTCGTTTGCACAATGATAAGAAGTTGTTAACATCGTATATCAAAAAAAGTTTCTTTTCTTTGTTGAATAAATTCAATATGGTGAGACCAGGGCAGACATTATTATTTGTGATACAATTACTAATTGCATTATTGCGATACAATTATGAATTATACGACAAATAATATGAACTAATTGGCTGCGATCACGATTTAGTTTTTATGTAATTAAAGGATTTGTTGAGTTATTAGAGAGATCGTTGATTTGTAAAATTATAGATTGAATTTTTTTTATGATAACGTATAGTGCATTTTTAAATATTGTAGAAGATTTTGGATTTTGATGGATATTTCAAAACATATGATTTGATAAAATGCCTAAATAAACCTATTCTATGTCTCCTTTTTGATTAAATGTCAGATCTATCTTAAATATTTCCTTTCTAAATATATTTCAATAAATAAGAAATCCCGTTATAAGTATTGATTTTATCGTTTCCAACGAAAGATGAATTCGTAAAACACGAATAGAGCTCTCTTTCTGACACACACATAAATATATAACAAAAAATGGAATAATTTTAGATACTAATCTCGTGTTTTGAAATCTGAAGATGCAATTAAACATTTTGCTTGTATCATTTTACTTTTACTTATAGTCACACATGAGCTTCACATTTTACTGTTAAAAGTTGATAACACTGTAATTGGTCTCAAAAATCATATTGCTGACGCATTCACTAGTTCCCCAACTCACCGTTGTTTAAACGTAGAGTGCGCTAAAAAACCAGTGATTTTTTAGTATGTCGGTATTTCAGGTTACGGGCCACAAAAGATGCAATGTTTATTCATATAATTATTTATTAATTTCATTAATTATTTTATTCTTATCTGTAGCTTCGTCCATAGTTTCGCGAAAATTGTGTCCGAAATATCATACACGATACAAAATGTTAAATTAAAGTAGTTTCAAAACCATGCGAGAATATACATATATTCTAGGTCAAGTTTGTGGTTACGTAATGTTATTACGAGTGTTGCATTTTCTGTGAAACTGGAAGCCTGGTGTACCGTGGCGCCTCAATTCGATCCATCAACGAACAGCGTCCGTCCCCGTGGAATAATTCATGCACCTGAGAATAGTTGCAATGGCGCTCGTATGAGAAATCGCAGCGCCGATCTGGCGCCTAATCATCGAGAATATGTCAGATCGATTTGTTCAGCGGTGCATACAAATCGTATGTATCGTGACTACTCAAGTTGCCTGTGTGTAGTCTCCTAATCAGCCATGGTGTCTCCATACAATGTCCATTTCTTCGGCGTTCGTCGTCTCTTCCATGTTCTTATGCCAGTATACAATCAGAAAAATATATATTTAAATTGATCTTTGCTTATTCGAAATTTGAATGAGAAGTACGTTCTCAGTTGTGATCTTGAATGATCTTTTTTATGATTTTATAAGATTGTACTATCAAGATCTGTGTATGCTCTAACCTGATCAGTGTCTTAAAAGAGAAATATTAATGAGTATTTTAATATTTAAAAAAGAAAGTAACAATATGATTTATAAGAGTAATAGTAACGTAACTTCCATCTGTTTCTTGATAAATATATTGAAAGTAATTTCTGTAATAGTTGTACATAATGTATGTACGGCGTAACAAATTACTTGATAAAATCATTTCACGACTTCCAAACTCGTATCAACTCGCATTACCCATTACAAATTCTCTTAAATGCAATGGAAGTACACTGTTCTTCCTTCCAAAGTGCAAAATCGCGTCGCAAGGAATAAACTAATAAGAAAGGAGATGCAAATACAAAATCTTTGGTAAAAATGCGTATCTGCTTTTATTGAAAAAAAAAAAAAAAAGAAAAAGAAAACGAAAAGATCTGAAGAGAAAAGGTGTCTTCGTGTGTACTGCGGTGTTGTATCAGACAATAAGATCGCCGATCGAGAACTGTGCTTTGCAGCTGGCGATGACGATCGTGGCGACGCGATGCGATCGTCAATATTACGACGAAAAACATCTCGCGTCGTTATCGACTCTTCCTAGCTTCTCACGCGGCTAGAACGATTCCATTAATCGACCCAAATTTCAGGCAGATATCGCGCCGAGACCAACCATGCCGCCATGATCGTTCTCGCAGTTACGTGTCCGTGGGCCGATATTTTTCCACAATGCCGGCCCCATCTTGATGGGGAAATTCGTTCCTACTATATTTATAGATATACATATACATAGATATACACTTTATATTTATATAACATATTACATATCTACGGCTCGCTGTAGATATCTCGAGAAAAATGCCACGCGTTTTCATTCACCCCTTTCTCTCTCTCTCTCTCTCTCTCTCTCTCTCTCTCTCTCTCTCTCTCTCTCACGCTTGCTCGCTCTCTCTCTCCCTCTCACTTGCATACATTCTACCTATTTGTCAATTTTTTTCGCCTCTTCATGATCACGGAAGAAGAGAAACACGAGAGTGACATGTTCGTTTGCTAATATATTAAAAATACGAAGTCGACTAGGCGCCGACATGACGACGACGACGACACGATCGACAATGTTATTACTCCTCCTCGTTACACAACGTTGCCCATCTACGGTGGCTGCCCTTGTTCATTTATTGTTCATATCCTTGTTTCTCGTTCGTAACAATTAGGCGCAATCTCATCGCCGGGACCCGAGAAATCGGCGAAAGTTTTTCCGGTCCGTCGTACGTTCACGCGCGTCGGCCGTGGCAGTATTACAGTACACGTTCGGTCGGTGATTGGCTCGATGCAAAAATAGCAGAATTCCCTTAACGACTAATTGCACGAAAAAGCATCGTACATACGTGCTTTTCCTTGCTTGTTTTTCATAGTTGGATCACGATCCTCCAGATCGAATTTCGCCCACAAAACAGCGACACTTCGCGCATGCGCAATAATGATCCGCGTACTGGCAAATTGAAATTAACCACACCACGCAATTGAGACAACCCTCACGGAAAACGATATTTCGCACGTGGAAATGGTACATTCTCGGATAAAATAATCACCAGACAATTTAATAATATAGAGTATATTATATCAATAATATATTATTGTCTGATCTATGATAGTGTTTCCTTTAAAAATAAAATAATTCCTTGGTTTTAAAAAATTCCCATTAATTCTGCGTCAAGCCAACACACACACACGCGCTTGCGCGAGCATAGTAGCAGCAATTGTGATGATGGTGGTGATGATGATAGTAGTAATAGTAATAATAATAGTAGTAGTAGCAGTAGTAGTAGTAGAAGTAGTAGGGGGCGACTAATGTTAGTTGAAAGAGAAATCAATTCGCGGCGATCACAGTGGCAGCCGCCGAAGATGACGACGATGAGGATGACTTCTTCTTTAGCACGATGTCCTTGATGTTGAGATTGACCTTCTCTTTGCGCGGTGGCGGCACCGATTGTAGACAAAACCTCTTGAACGCCTCTAGCTCCCGTTCCGCATCGTCCATTTCTCCATCCTCAAGGTCTATATCTTTGGGCGTGAATACGCTCTCTGCAAAAGACACGCTCTGAATACTAGAAATTGGTGGGTTTAACGATGGGTATTAGGAAAAAGTCTGATTTTTTTTCTTTTCCTTTTTTCATTTTTGCTGTGTCTTTAAAACTCTACTTTTTTATCTTTTACCTTTCTTAATATAACAGGTATTGTTCTTTAATACCATTGGATTTTGGAAAATCACGGGTAATAGGTAATGAAGAAAAGTGACAACGAAAAGTTAGTAGAATAAAGGTAAAGAAATTTAAAAACAAAGACATAATTTTAATGGATGCACAAGAAGGAACAAGAGGCAAATCTCAATTAAAGATTCGAAAAAAAATGGGGCAAGAATTGGAAGAGACGATCTCAATTTCTAAAAACATCGTCTTCGACTATGACAAAAGAGAACGCTTCACGTGATCCATAAGCATGCAACAGCTTCTTTCCCACGTTTTGGTAATACAACGATTCTCGAAACACAACAGGGAATAAGAGATCGTGATAGTGCAAAAATAGATCTGTTTTATTGAAACACGTCATTAAAAAGTTATTTCGTATATTCTGATACTCTCGATCAATCACTCAAGATCGGTTAAATATATCACAATTCGAGATTTCAGGTATGAGATTCCGAAATGTATAGTAGTAGGTTAACGCTGTCATGGTCAATGTACTTGGCAAAGCGTGACTCTTTTGAGTGATCTACGTATCTTTTCTTTATCTTTATTTTTCTTCCTTTTCCCCTCTTTCGTAGTAGATAATCGACTTAAAAGCTTCCATTTTCATTTAATAGTTGTATAGCGATTGATATACGCGAAGTATTCTCTCTGAAAACGTCATGCTCAAACATCGAAATGCGTTTCGCGATTATATAACTTTCAAGGATGTACAACTAGAAAAAAAAAAATAGAAAAAAAAGGAAAAATATAATACAAGAGAGATACAAGTCAATCGAAACATCTCTAAAATATATGCTATACTAAAATCGAGTAGTAATTTGTTATGTAGTGAATGTGATTATTATGAATAGTACAAAAGTTCGATGAAACAGTCACCTGATTGGTCGAACTGAAAATATGAAGTCGTTGCGCGCGAAGGAAAATAAAGAAAAGATAGTGCTCACTGGCCAGAGTTCTCTTCCGGACAATCCCTCGAGAAATTCGTGGTGGCCAATTCGAAGAGATTCCGAAGTGTATACATCCCCGGTACATTCGATTAAATTTTCTCTCTTTCGAGCTATAGCCTGCGATCGAGACTTGGTCCTAACGCGGTACACTGTCCTGTCCTGACGGAAAACGAAACGAAAGAAAAACCGTCGTCAGTTTGACTCAACCTACACTCTTACACGTCCAGTTTTTTTTTTTTTAATACTTTTATGTCGGTGTGTACGATAATACATATATATGTATGTATGTATGTATGCATATACATATATACACATGTACATTATCTCTAAATAATGTTTCCTTATGCTAGTCTTTCATTCATTTTTAAATAAAAATAAAATTAAAAAAACGGAAAAAGAATTGAACAAAAAAAAAAAGAAAGAGAACAGTTTTATCTCATACCGGGAGCAAGAAACGCAGCCCGGGGGTGTGTTAAGGAAAACAAAAAAATGAAAGAAGCAAATTTACATGTTAAACTCTGATTATTGTTGTTTCTCACCAACGAGGTTCCAGTCATCCCCGCATTGTCTTGCGCCGGTTCCGCGCTTTTTCTTTTTCTTGCTCTTGCCGTTGGATGATACCGCTATCGAAGCGTTTATCGCTTCTCGAACCGCCGTTTTTGCGTTCTGCACGTCCTCCATGCTAGGCTCCGTCCTCACTTTCGTCAAGGTCACGCTAGTCCCTTTTAAGTTGATTCCATTCTCTGGTATAGGCTGACCTTTGGTCACTTTGCTTATCTGTATGTTAGCCAAACCACTTAGAGTCGTGCAGTCCGGTGTCAGTCTACTTCTCAGTTCCGCCAAACTCGACGGAATGATACTGTTAGCATGTTTCAGATTTGTGTTTTCCGTCGACGCTTTCGACGACAGATCACCCTTCACGATGTAATCCGGTTTTGGAGGCGACGTTAGACCAGCGTTAATCGCTTGCTGCAACGCGGGACTTCTGATTGTGACCATACCGTTCTCTGATACTTTTATAATGGCTGCCTGTTGGGTAGGTGGTACTTTCATCGGACCAAATGCTGGGTTTCTTATAGTAACCATGTTGGTATTCGGATTGTGAAGTATTCTCGCAGGTTCGTCCGGATGTTCTTTCATGAAAGGATCACTATTTTGTACCGTTGATTGGTTTGATGTATTGCCAGAATTCGATGCATTTTTGTTTTTCTTTTTCTTCTTTTTGCTGCTAGTACTTTGACCTTGTTGCATTTCTTTAGACATATCTGTGACGAAATATCGATATTACTACAGAGATATAATATTCTATCGTTATAAAATATCAGGTAAAGACACCAAGTAGTTTCCATCTTACCTTTTTCCGCGGATTTGGGTAAAAGATCCTGCTTCAATTTCCCGGTATCCACTACGATCACGTTACCACCAGCTTGAGAACTCGCGTAACTCGACTGAACGCCGCTCATTGGCGCAGCGATTATCGTAGTTTGCTTAGGCGGATTTACTGGTTTAGGCAATGGTGCTGATCTTATTGGCAACGGTTTCGCAGGAGCGTCGACTTTTGTTATCGTAATACCGGGCGGTAATTTTAAATTTTCTATGTTGATCTTCGAATTCGCGCCAATGTCTTTAAATTGACTGCTCAGAGGCGAGTTAACCCTATCCATGGATGCTGATTGTATCTCCGGTCGCTGCTTGATAGTCGTTTGGTTTATCACTTTATTTTGAACTTTTTGGTTATCGCTCTTCATCTGTTTAACAGTGATACTAGTAGATGTATTCTTATTGCTTTTGATGGAACTCAACTGCCCATTTTTGCTTTGCGACTGTATTTTTGTCTTCTTGTTGTCACTGCTAATATTTAAATTCTGCGTCGGCTTTTGTGAAACTGAAGTGTGAGATGGGGTATTGACTTTATTCTGCTTCTTTCCAGTTACATTCTGCGATTGATTTTTACTCTTATTTACAACGTTCTGTTGCAGCACGTTCTCTTTATTCTCCGTACTTTTTTTATCTTTTTTGGATTTGATTTTTGTTTCAGTAACACTTTGTTGTTGAACCTTTTTCTCATCTACTTGTTTTCCTTTGCTCTTTTCATTGTTCGACTGTTGTTTCGTACTACTCTTGCTATCACAAATTTTGTTCTGTGTTTGTTGTTTCGAATTGTTCATTTGCTGCTGTTTGTTTCCCTGTTGCAACGAATTATTGTTATTATGATTAGTGTTGTTATTGTTATTGTTGTTATTATTATTGTTATTTGCTTTTGTTTTCTTCTTCTTCCCGTTGACATTCTGATTTTGTTCGTTCTCTAGTTTCAAGCTGGCGACTTCTTTCGTCTGACCATTCACTAATGTGAATAAAACTTTATCTTCGGCTGGCGTTTGACCTTTCAACGTAATCGTGACTGTTGGTTCTGCGCTGTTAGATTCCATGACTCTTTTAATCGTTACAATCTGAGGTTGGGTCTCTGTCTGAACCGGTTTCTTTGTCTCCTCTTTTGCCTTCACCTCTTCCATTTTTTTCATTTTCTTTTTCAACTTCTTCCTCTCTTTCTTCGTCAATTTTTTATCATCCAAATCGACGGTCAATGACTTCTCCGGGATATTAGTTTTCGTGTTTGTGCTATTGCTACTAGTTATCTGTATTTTATTAATCTTATCACTAGTTTCAGGTTTATCACTTTTGATCGCCGTTTTATTATTCGTTTGGCTAGAGGCCATTGTTTTATCGGCTTTACTAACGTTTTTACTCTTTACATTGGTATTCACAGGTGCAGTCTTCGTTTTGCTATTTATACTACTGGTACTACTACTACTGCTGCTGCTACAGCTACTGCTACTAGTATTACTACTATTGCTACAGACTTCTTGCTTGTCTTTCTTTTTATTATTTAATTGCTTTACAGTCGACGATATTACTGGAGGTGAAGTAGGTAAAATAGATACTTCGGGTAGGTTACACTGAGGTAATAATCTTTGAGGAACAGGTTTCTGAGGATCTACGACGGTAATCGTCACTTCCGGTGTCTTTTTTTGCAATTCTATTAGTTTCTGCTTTTCAGCCTCTTGTCTATCTCTTTTAAGCTTTTCTTCCAACTATAACAAATAAATAATCAAAAATTTACTTGCACATATACGAAAGATTAACCTTAATTTATATTTACCTTCCGTTGTTTCTGCCTAGCTTTCTTTTCGGCCTTTTTGTTGTTATCTTTCTTTCCATTTTGATTGCCCTCGATGAATTCAAGCAGTTCTTCCAGATCTCTCTGATCTCGTTGATCTGATTGTATTCCAGGGGCAATTGAAATTGGAGTGTTCAATCTTGGCGCGGAATTCGTCACTGCCTTCATTTCTGTACTTGTATCAGATACTACCGACTCTGACGGACTTTTCGAAGGACTACACGTGGCTTTACATTTTCTAGCTTTTTTCTTGGTTAGCAATTGCCGTAGTCGTTCTCTCATTTCATTATAATTTCTACTAACTGGTGCTACTGAAGGCTGAAAGAATAGAAATTCGTTTAACATTAAACTTACCACGACCGGTAAAATCAACCATTTTCACTTTTGTACAACTTTCACATATTTAAACATTATTACATCGTTATCAACCTTTACGACTTTTCTAAAAATATACATACGATGTAATATTTTTTTTCTCGTTTTATTTTTTTTTTTCTTTCCCCGAAAAATACATGTAACCTGCCCTACCTACCGCAACCGGTCAATTTGATTGGTCGAGAAAATATGATATTTACATGTTATATTTTTATATGATGAAAATATGATGGTGTTACATTGTCTGAACGAGACGCTATCGAGTACGCACATGAATGGTTTATAACAACATTTCATTAAGGCAGATGTACACAGACCACAGAGTTGGATGACAGTACAATTTTATAACTACAGGAAAGAACATCAAAGTATATAAGTTCTAAAATGTTTTCTTTGCATCTCGTGTTATAAGTGCTAATTTGAAAAAATAAGAAGTAAACCAGCAATACTTTGACATAAATTTTGTATTTCGTACATAGTGCATTATTCTGTGGCAAATATTTATCCTAAAATGTCAAGACATTATTAGAAAAAAATAAACAACGTAGATGAAGATTATTCAAATTTTGATGAACAGGACCTTTCCGAAACTGAAGATAACGTGGAAAGAGATGATGAACTATTTACTTTAATAAATAAATAAGAGTCCTCAGACAGCAACAACGAAAAGAAAAATATAAATAAACGTAGAAGGCAAATGAGAAGAAGATTATTCTTAAGTTCTGAAAGTGAGAGTGATCTAAAGGACCGACATATCGAAATTGCTCCTGACGGAACAATTTGGAAAGAAATAGACGAAGGTTCCAAACCTGAAAGAACACCAGTTCATAATATTTAGGGAAGTGTTCGGTCCGACAGGATATGCTAAACGACATATCATGAAAGGAAACACTGCATTTTCTCTGATCACTGATCATCGTATAATGGAACAAATAAGAACAAATTTAAGAAGAAATTTTCAAGAAGATTCGGTTTTATCCTCGTGAAAATGCTGTTAGTTTGGATATCGTATTTGTACCAGTTCAGATTAAATAAATCGTGATTCTCCAGTTATATCATTCACGTTCAATTATCAATTTCAAATTACGTTGAACAAGACGTCCACAGTCCAGTACTGTAACATTCAACTCACTACAGTATACCCAGTATTTCTAGTCGTTTATAACGACGCCTTAACAATATTATTTGTATATTTAAAAATAATGTGTATATAAAAAAACTATATAACTACGGATCATTTTTAATTTCTTTTCAAGTTTAATTGAAAATATATAAAAATAAATTTGTCAGTCATTTTATGAAAGTTTCTTCGTTTATTATTTAATGTAGTATTAAATTGAGTAATATATACGTTCAATTGTAAAAAGAATAACTTTTTTTGGGGATCGGGAACAGTAGGAATAGGTATACAAGAAGTGTAGGTAGATTTAGTGTTAATGCGGCACCTCAGGTTATGCGTAAAATAATAAATAATAAAGTCTACTTACAACTCCATGGCCAAACACTTCACAATAACAACAGTCACAATGTCTGCTCGAATCTCTTTGCGCAGAACTACTCGTGGAACAAGAATCCTCTTGACTACTCCCGGAATCCGAACAATCTCCATCCCCGGAACTTACTGAAATAATGCGGCATATTCATAGATATTATTTTTCCGTAAGAAAATTATTCTTGAATAAAAACCAAGAAAAATAGTTTAATAAATACTGACAGTCGTTACATGAAACTCTCTTAATGTGCTCGACATTAGCTTGCTTGTGACAGGCATGCGACGAATGATTGCTATGTGTATGAGATCTATGAGTAGAACCCGTGTTTTTTACCAAATCTGGAAGAGGCCCATGAGAATGTGAATGAGTGGTACCTATTCAAGTCCAAAAATAATTACATATGAGCTCTATTACATTTTATTACACACACACACACACACGCACGCACGCACGCACGCACGCACGTACGCACACGCACACGCACGCGCACACACACATATATGAGCTCTTTACATTTTTCTCTAAATAAATTATTTGAAAAATACTTTAAAAATTAGGTATGAAACAATTAATTGCAATTATTGAAGGCATATAATTACCCTGATGCGTTGTATGATTGTGAGCAGTGTTCGGTGTCTGCGTTGTAGAATGTCTCGTTTGTGTTTGAGCAGACTGCATAGAACCAGTTTTTACTGCAGGTTTATTTGGTTCTTGATTAACCTTCACGATAGAAGGCGACGGTGGCTTCGGATGGCCATTCGGTACAATGGGTTCAAATACAGCTGATAATATTATTAAACATTATATTACAATTTTAATAATATGAAAAAATAAAATCTTTGTACTTACATTTTGTTAGGCAGGGACAGGTATCCCATATCTTGCGTTTGGAATTTAGTAAACACAAACAAGGTGGATTTTCTAATACCATTTTTCTTTCCGTTATTTCCTTTACATGCTGATATACACATGAACAAGGCTGGGCATCAGACGTCCTTAAATCCACATCTTCGTTTGCATTTCTCACTTCGTTATCATCACTTTTTATCTCCTTTATTTCTAGATTCTCAATCTTTTTCTTCACCTGCGTTGCCGAGAAATTAGCCGTATCTTCTGCAATGAAATGATACGAAATAATGTGTTTGGCATAAATTACACTAGTTTTATATCTCAGCAATTTTTACCTAAGAAGCCATTTGTTAATTGCGGGAAAGGATTTTCTAACGGTAACAGTATATTTTCTGCGTCGCTTTTATTAACCTGAAAATGAATTCAATTAATTACTGATGCTAGACAGGAACAACAATAAAGAAACAAAAGTGTTCTTACAGTAGAAGATATTGCAGGTCCTATACACATATGACATTCACAGCTTTTCCCTTCGTCTATATTATTCTCTAAACAAGTCCCTTCAATATGCGCCCTTCAAAAGAATCCACAAATTAAAAACAAAAACTTAAAACGATTACAGCCATCGTGGTGGCAATACGGTGGTAATTACCTGACTGATCTAATTGCAGATTGTACTAAATGGCAAGTCGCGCACGCATAGTCAAAGAAATCTTCCTGTCCATTAGCATAAATATCTGTGGAAGGTTGTGTACCTGCCACATCAGACAATTTCTGACGAAGAGATTTCATAATCTTGCTCCAGTCATCCAATAAAATTTGCAGAATTTCGATACTTGGAAGCATATTGGGCGAGTCTAAACTTAAATCCGGTGTGGGGCTTAAAGGCCTATTATCCACTTCTGACATGCCAATTTTTTCTTGCGACGTAAATGTCGAAAGTTGTCCATCCGCTTCTTGTAATTCACTGGAATAAAAAAAAAAGATTTAAAAAATCGAATCATTGATTCATAAATATATACAAAGCAATATATTCACGACATACTTTGCAACGGCAGATGATTTATTTAATACACGCGGTTCCACAAGTTTTCTAGTTGCTGTGAACACTTCCCTTACTTGCCTAAAGTGGATCATTCGATATGCTTGTTCTACACTGAAATACGCACCGCTTATGAAACTTTGTTCATAGATTTTCTTTCCTGGGATTGTGATCAATCGATATATAGTTACATTATTGCTAAAATATAATTCATGTCATCACTTACTTGTACTTGTCCATCCACGACTCGGTTTCCACCCACAAATCTCTAATTACCGTCATTTCTTTATCAAACCACAAATACCGATGAACGAGCCGTTGATATTCCGAGCCTTTTAAAGGCAAAAGTTTCCTTAACTGTAAAACCTAAGATATGTATTTTGGTGTCTATTGGACATTGTAAAGAAATTAAAATGTCAACATAATTAGTAAATTTATTTACCTGGCCAATAAAAGGAGGCAAATTGTTCTGTATGAATGGGTCATCATATATATAAATCTGATATAACTTTTTAATAAAAGCAGCCCACGGCAAAGGAAACTCGTAGTTGAACTTGCCCAAATGATCTTTTAAGAGCTTCACAAATTCAGAAATCTTTACAGCTGTTGTTATCAATGCGTCGTAATCATCTAAAAGACCTACAAAAAAAACACAACATGAAACTAACACTTGCGCCAGCTGACAGTGACAAAGTATATTATATTCGAGTATATTATATTTATATTAACCTATAAGAAAAATTTCTGCTAAATTATTTACACTAAGATCATGTAGAAGAGCTAATAATCGAACTTTTACTTCTACAACAAACTCCTGTGCCAGGCTTACTAGCTTTATGAATAACTGATGAGGATTCCTTTTATACAGTCTGAAAAAGAAA
>KQ435803.1:507589-519479 GCA_001276565.1 Melipona quadrifasciata
GGATAAAAATCATTCTCTAAAATTAATAATCTATATAATATGATAAAATAATAAAGTATATAAATAAAATTCTGAATAATTTTACTAAACGATTTAAATAATACTATGAAATTATTTAAATATAATTAACCTAAACAATATGAAATTCGCACAGTCACGTTGATTCACATTAGTAAATAATCTAAATAATTCTAAACAATTTTGCTACATAATAATATCCATTCTACCAAATAATGTCCATCGCAAAAAATTGCAATAAAGAATAAAATGATTTATAATTTTGCAATTAAATTACATCTTGCGGACGATAAATATACTGTACAGATACGTATATTTTTGAACGGTAGTGTACTTGTATATTACCGAGCATGAAAACTCCTTTGATGGCCACTTCCTTCAATGTTATCATTTTAAAGTACCAACAGGTGTAATTTAGGTTCCCCGTAGGACGACGATTTTCATGGTGTATCATTACAGAAAATGATCGATTATGGTTGATTTCTATTAGATGGAACCATTCACTCTGATCACAGCTCAAATTGTAGCTATTTACTTATCGCCATCGTAGATCATTTGGTCAACAGTTAACACTGGTACCTGGAACAGTTTGTTCATATATCATCATTAAAAGATGTATTCTGCAAATTCGTTAAAATGCTCGTTTCACTTTTGTTTCAACAATTTTTGTTGTTTGTTGTAAATATTTTATCTCTGTTTTCAAAATTGTTATGAAACAGAAGATACAATATTAGAATGTAGTTAGGCTGATTGATGTTAGATGATACCTACATAATTATTGTAGTTTCTCTTTATACTGTTGAAAATAATGGTTTGATTAATCCATTAAGGACCAAGGAATAATTTATCGTAAAATTATAAAATTTAAATTACGAGATTACGAAAATTAGAATATAAAATGAACACAAATGAACATAAAAGAGAATAATGAAAAATATTAAGCGAACCCTAAATAAATAAATTAGTTAATCTAATAATGTGAAAGAGATATTTATTACTCTATAAACTCATCCAACTAGAACTAATAAAACTATCCCTAAAAATCAATCACTCTGTAATTATCTAATGGAACATAAAACCTGATCTAGTCAAACAACTCTCGTCGCTACTATAAATTAACTGTCTTGCCATTCTTCTCGATTGCACTTTGGACTGTACAATTTGTGTCACATACAATTCCACATACAGGTGGACAATTCCTACTTGTCGTGTACCTGAATCGTATCATATTTCCACACCAGAAACCGTGTCATACCTCAATTTTACCTCCAATACACTATACGTGACAATAGAAATTTTAAAACCTGATTTGTACATATATAATACTGACATCACTAAACTGCGAATTTTTATGCAAATTTTAAAATGTAAGTTACGTAGAATGAAGAAATACGTGAAACATTCAAAATGTAACGTATGCTTTCTATAACATTTAGTGTCGCAGTTTAGATATTACGTTCATTTTTATAAATAACATTTGTATATACACATGTAACTGTGGTAAATTTCTAATTTAGCCGTTTCTTTAATAAGAATTTTATCACTAAAACAAAAAATCAATCGGGGGACATCGAAAAAGTGATGTACTGATTAGTTTCTGAGCCTTCCATATGTTGTAGATGCCTTTCTTAAATTAAACATCTACTTGTAGTCAGACTGCTTAAATCTGTAAGACTCTTTTGAAAGGAGGATCATTAGATTAATTTTGCAAACGTGTAATAAAATTATTACTGTAATTAACGATTACTATCTCTACTTTGGGTATTTTGTATATCTTTACGTATTATCCCAAGATTAAAATTAAATTTCCCAAGGTGCATAAATATCCGCGATCTGTTAATAAACGAACGCAATTTTCGTTTTTTACCTTCGTCTCATTTTGTCTGAGAAATATTAAAAATTTTTCGCGCGCTCAGAAGTTTGGAACACTCTGTCACTTTTGGGTAAGACCGTGTTGCTTTCGACAGATAAGATTACATTATTAAAAAATACCGATATTCATTTACAAATCGTTATCATTCAATTTATATTTACAACGCAACTGTTTCCCTATCAATGCTCAAACTTTTGTGCGACAGTATTAGCTTATGTATTTCTGTCATTTCATGGCGAAGGAAACGAAAACGAAAGGATAGATCGAGCTTTCACCAGTAACCACAGGCTAATATCCGATCGAGAAAGTTTTATCGCGACGACGTTTCGTCTTGATAATCTCTGAGGTGGTTTCGTTTTATCTAATCGGAAGGCTGTCGCCGTAATCAAGTACCGCGAAACGTAACAGAATGAATGGAAAAGTCTTGGAACGAAAGACAAAAGGGTAATCGCCGCGTTCGAGCTTCGTTCGAATCGATAAACGATCGGAGATGGAGATTATAGGTGACTAATCTGTCTATGGTATCGATCGACGATCGGTTAGGTGAGCAATCGATTCAACTTTTTCCTTTTATTTTTCTTCCTCTTTGCTTTTCTTTTCTTTCGATTTAACTTCTTCGTCCTTTACATTTTATGACAATTCGTAAAAGAAGGAGATCGTATCTCTTGTCTTGAAAATAATTTCACTGTCTCATTTATTGGTTCTTCCTTTAGTATTTCGATGTCGATGAAAATTTGGTAAAAATTCTTTTGATTTTCAATATTTTTCAGTGAAATAAGATACGGAAGAAAACTCGATGAAGATAGTTACCTTTTGTTTTTTTTTTTTTTCTATTTTTCGGTCTTCTTTGAGATTTTTCATTTAATCCTTTCAAATTTTTCGATCAGATTCAAGAGAATAAAATAATAATTTTTCTTCGATCACTTGACGATTGATTAATCTACACAGTTTCTAATTTTCAGATACATTATCAGTTTCTTTATTTTTCAAATTGTTTCCTAGAGGATTACGAGTTAAATCGTTTCAAATTACACTTCTTGCTGTTTCATTTGCAATTATTAGTCTCGTTCGTATCAAGGTTGTTCTTTTATGATCCGTTCCTGGCTTATCGCGACTTGTTTTCGTGCATTGTCTGTTTTTATTCGGAACGAGACGCGTAAATAACCGTTTGTCTGTTATGGATATTTTATCTATACTTTGTATCTTTCCACTTTCCGCAAATGCAAAACCCGCCAAAAATCCTCCTGATCGCTGCAACAATTTATGAAATTAACGTTTAACAATTGTGAAAATTAAAAGACGCGTGAAATAATACCAAAATGTCCATTCGAAATTTCACGTCGAACAGACTTCATCAGTGTTGCATATTTTTCTTAAAATTACCAAGTCACACAATCATTAATCATCACCCCGTGATTAAAAAGTTAATTTCAAAAGAAGCTTAATTTCTAGGAAATCTTCCAATTATATTAGATGAATAAAAAAATTAATAAAACGCGCAATTATATTGTTATGAATAACATAATATTTCGCAGTGTTTTGTACAATATTTTATTTTACAACACTATTAACATTTCTCGAACAATCACGCTTGGTTTTATGAAATTTCGCGGACTCTGTATAATTTTCTTTCTTACGCGACGACTCCATCGTCTCTGAACTAAAGCATCACCTGGAAATACCCTTTCGAGTGTTCGATCGTTAACCGCGATTCTATCGACTAGACTCGAGGAGCAGGGTAAAAAAAAAAAAAAATGTCTCGTTTAACCGCTCCTCGATTCTTTTCTTTGCGCCTGTATTCCAGCCAGCGATCGGATTAAAGTCGGTCGGATCGAACGTGTCGCGAGAATAAATACGAAACGCGATCGAGTTTCGTCGTGGACGACGTCGGCTGACCCAGATCGGATCGGATTTGTGGTTATTCCGACACGTCGATGACGGAAAAACCCTCCCCTTCTCAAAAATATCCGCAGGAGGAGAATGTCGATTTTCATTCTGGTCCAGCGAATTTCAAAACTCTGCGTGCAACTCCCGGTTCTGGAGAGTTCAGAAACAACGAAATCGTTTCGAGAAATGTTTCGATTGAAAAAGAATTGCGGGGAAAATAAAAAGAATAGTATTGCGCGAAATATTCTAAGATATTATATTATTAATGACGTATGCAGAAAAAAAAGGAGCGAATGATATTTTTTTAATTAACGCTTCAATTTTCGAGAAAATAGAGTTTGAAATTTCGTCAAATATACGTATTGATATCACAAATTTCAAGACATTGACCAAAAAATAATCCAGGTCGAATGGAGAAAAAGTTCAATTAACACCAATGTTCAAAGTTCAATAAAATGGCGGGAAAATGTTTTTAAGTATCGCGATGGATTTAGTCTAAGAAAACAATCTTTTTCAATATTTCCAGAAATATTAGCTTGAATCACGATTAATTTGCGAATTTCTTGCGCTATAATTTCCTAAATAAATATATCTACGAACTGCAATTCGTTTGATGGAACATTTTAGGTTAAGTACTCGGGAAGCAGAGAGACAATCGAACGTATTTTGTCTAATAAATTTCGACTGGACGTCGATACGTTTACTTTACGACGCTGTCGGGTCGAGTACTTTATGCCGTACGCTTTCAAAGTACGTGTAAAATATTAAACTCAGTAGTGCAATAACGTGGAGTCGATTACATGTAAATATACGTATTACATATGTACATTCGTATGTGTGTGGTATGTGGTATCTCTGGACATCGATACATCAGCAATTTGATCACGAACACGCTGTTGAATAATTGAATGTCTCGACGTTTTACAATATCTCCGTGGAGCCGAAATATCCACGATCTTTCAAGAGATATTTCAATTTAACATTGAAGTTTTCGAACGTATCTGTCATCTGTTCTTAATAAAGATCCGTATTTCAGTACATGTGTTTGCTTGTTTTAAGAACAATTTGAAATTCATTTGTTTCAAGATCTCATTGTTACGATTTTAATCTTCAAAATAAGAGAAAATCTTTGAAAAGAAAAGAGAAATAACAAAGTGTAGTGAAATGAAATGAAATTGAAGAGTCCAAAATTAAGTTTAATCTAATCTAATAAAATTTTGTTTGCCCTCCAGATTCAACGATGTCAGTTAAGTGTTCATAAGTTTTCTTTATTATCAATCATTATTATTACAATTTGTGATAATTATATTTGTTTTGAGTTTTCATTCTTTTAATTTTCATTTCTGCTCTAATTTTTATTTATTGTTATTATTATTATTTATCAAGCTGTGTCGTCAACATTTATTTATCCTTTTTTCCGTTAATAAGTCTTTTGTAAGTTTTGATGAAAATTAAAACATAGATATATTTCAGTTATAATTGGAAAAAAAGAAATGGATAAATCATAAGTAAAATTCTGAATATCGACTGATTGATAATCGACACGATTTTCAATTGATACAGTGGTTGTACGAAGAAAGAAATGAAAGAAGAGATAGAAGAGAAGAAGCTACATTAGCAAATAACGTTTCGATCGGTCCCTTATCGTTATCACTATCGTGATAGCCTCGCTACCGTGCGATCATCGGCTATTTCTTATCTCGTCGACACTTTGTGATTCATACTCCTTTCTGATTTTTCTGGCGTTGCTTTGTTTTCGAATCTCTCAATGTTTCAACGCTCTCTGTCCACCAATCCATTTCCTGGAAACGTTTCCTTCATTTCCGTCGATCCCCGCAACTTACTTCTGGCGAAAGAAAATATTCCTTGACTTTGCGAAATAACACGTGCAATGTGTATCTTTCAATCATTTTTTTTTTCTCGGTCAAATTTTTCAATCGTTTCTCAACAATGGCAATTTTTAGACATTGCTTGGTTTAAAGGGTATTCTAGCACGGGAAATTAATTTTTTCACTTAACAAATATAAACTTTCGAAGATTGAAAAGTTCCTTCGAATTCCCAGAGTTATTTGTAAGATTTCAATTGTTTCATTGTTTAATCCTAGCCTTGGAAAACTTTTTCACAGAGAAATGTGACTCACTTTCAGGAATTTTTAATAATTGAAAATATTTATTAAATATTTTCATTTATTTTTTATTTATGGAGAAGGTTTTTTTCTAATTTGTAGAATTTTTTTGAAGAATTTAAATGTGAATGAAGATGCAGAAGAAAATAAGACGGAATAAACTTATAAAATAAAAGTGTGTTTGTTATATTTAAATGGGATGTAAATTATCATTTTCCATAGTAGAAGTTTCCAATAAAGGTTCAAATGAATCTTCTCTTTCTTCCTCAGTTATCACTAATGGAGGCCATTTATTATTTGATAATAATCCTAAGTTAGTTTCTTTAGCAATAAGACATCTCAAATCTTCTGCAATTAAAAGCTGCGAAATTCTATGTAAAATAGATGGTAAGGTTGTTGCTTTAAGCCAATATAAAGCTGGAAAGTTAATTTTAGTACATAATTCTGGAACTAAATGCTCTTTCAAATTTTTTGGTGAGTCCACATATCTGCGATTTTTTGATTCACTATGGATATGTCTAAGTATTATATAATCTATTGTCTTTGATATTGATTTTACTTCTAACATTGGTTGTTTTAAATCACTTATTATCAAACCATGTTTTTCTTTATAATAATGAGCATATGATGAAAAATTCTCAGTTGGAATTAATGCTAATTCATAATCAGTGGTTTTAAAATAAAATGGAACTGGTGGTGATATATGTTCAATAGATCTATGCCGTTTTATAACTTCCCAATTTATGTTCCAGTTTTCATCGACTGGTACAATTAAAATACAATTATCACGATTGTAATTATCAAATACCATAAACAATTTTATAACTGGTACAATTTCATCAAATATCAAAGTATGAAAACTTTTTAATAAATATTATTATTATTACTAATGTTATTATGATGTTTAAAGTGACACGATATAAATTGATAAAATAAAATTAACAAGCACGACGAACAAGCGTAATGTACGTCACGGAATAAATATCGACAAAAAAATGTCTAGTACAAGAGTGACTAATTTTTATACATCTACATGCATTAAAACCATGTAAACAAACATAAATTCAATAAGCGTTAAAACGAGGAATTTGAAAATATTTGCATGTCGTTACATTTCGTTTAGCACGTTGAAATTAAACAAATTGGTTCGTAAAACATGGTGTGCACGCTTCGTTAGTTCGGGGGCCGATTGATTCGAGGCAGTCCGATCGCACGTACTACCGAAAAGTTTCACAGTGACTTTCAAAGTGAATTAAATGAACCCGACCGCGCGCAACGGTGTAAAATTTTGATTGAAATTAAATTTTACAGACTCTTCTTAATTTCGTTGAAACTCTGATATTTCTTTTTTACCATTCGTCTTACTGCCTTCGAATTTTAATTAAATCGCTAGTGAATTTTAAGGTAGAATTTTACCAAGTCATGTACTTTTCATCTTGGAATTTTTCAATTTAAACTGCAGAGAAAATTTTTTGAGATCTTTCTCTTTCTGGAATGAAATTTATTTAATTCTAGTAAGCAATTTTTATTACCACTATTTTTAATTCAGATTTAAAAGCGATAAATCAGCTAATAAAATTTATTTAATCGAATATTGATTTTTTTGGAGGGAAGGGTTAGTCATTTTATTACGTATGTCATTTTATTAGTCCAATTTTTTTTAGTTTGAATTCTAAAGCGAAAGATTCGCCCGATGAATTTTTTATTTTATTCAATTCGTCTTCATCCAAGTTGGTTTAATTTTTATTTTCATCTTCGATATGAATTTCAACCTCAATTTTAAAGTCAGAGATAGCGAACAGTCGTCTCTTTTAATTCAATCGGATATCGAATCTTTATTTTTGGACTTCTGTTGTGTACGTCAATCTTTAGATGTCCATTGACGTCTGAAGGGGCATAATCAAGGCAGCAAACACACGTGCCAATGATAATAGAGCATTTATTAGAACGACATAATCCGGACGATACGTGTGTTTAACAAGGCGTGCAACTGTTAGTACATCCCGTTTGAACCGCGATTAATCGGGCCGTGCCTTTTTAAGACACTGTGTGTCGTCGCGAAAGTTAATTCCAAAAATATCCGATAATATTACATATCTGCTGCATATTTTGAAATATTGGAATTCGAAACGAATTTTATACAGTGACGGAACAATTCTCTTCTTCAAATATAAAAAATTATCATCTTCAAATCGGTCTGCCCAGGATTTTAAATTATTTTAAACACAAGATTCACCGTTTGAAAAAATTATGAAATACACACAAAATTCCTAGAAGTATAAAATTATTAATAGAAATATTTAGACTTTCAAAAGGTTGTTGCAAGATATAAAGGTTTTCAAACTGCAAGAAATTATTAACTTTGATTATACATTGTCCATCCTTCTAATAAGAATTCAAAAAGATAGTTTAGACCTCCAAAAAATAAAAAAATAAAAAATAAACAAATAGTTGGAGCTGAGGAATCTACTGGGTCTTTTCTGTATTAATGAGAGAGCCAACAAGAGTTCATTTAATTGATTAATTGAAAATAAACCGAGTTCTACTACAATTGGCCACCTTGAACCATAACTCGCATTTCTCTCGACGTTTGATATTTTCTTTTTCTTTTCTCGAAATAAAAAAATCGGCGAATCATCGGCGATATCGCAAGCGGTGCAGCGATAAAATCCACGATAGTGAATGGAGTGCAAACACCGACGAACGGCCAAAGTTTTCCAGTCGAAACGCGCGAAGAAAATATTCCTCGAGTGGGACGCGTAACGATTCCCAAGTAATCTTACCGCGCGATTGGACGTCGATTTTCATTGCAATGAGAACGGCTCTTAAGAATTCCCACCTCGATTCGACACTTTTTGTCTTGATGAATTGAATTTCTGCTTGTTCTGCAGTTTTCAATTGATTCAAGTACCGTTTTTCGATCACTCGCTAACCTTTCGTTATTTATCGTCAATTGTTATGTTGAAAGTTTCCAATTTTTTTTTTTTTTTTTAATGAAAAGTAGTAATTTCACGGTTCTCATTGCTAGTGGTTAATTAAATAATATCTAAATATTAATAAATAACATCTTACTGTTTCCCAAGTGCTAAGTATCATTGTGAATCGCACTTAATCTTCAAGTTTTAATTGCTGACTTCTAAGTTTCAATGATTTGTTTAAAGTTGCTAATTTTCCTTATCACTCTTACTTCTTTTAGTTATTTTTTTTGTATATAATTTTTCTTTATTCTAATTATTCTTCCTTCAATCTTTCTTTCTTCTAATATTACTCATTTCGTAATTTTTCCTTGCTCCACTTATTCTTCTTCTAATCAAATAGTCAAATAATTTTTTTCCCCGAATAACGATAACAAATAATTCTAACGTAAATTCCCGTTCGTTCCAATTATTCTTTTCACTACCAGTTTCCTTAACTATCTATATATAATTCAATCGATTACTAAATATCAATCGTCGCTCGTCAGTATCCAGTTATCAGTTTTCAATAATTAATTTTCAACTTGCAGTCATTAACATCCAGCAATCAATCTCGAAATTGCAATCGTCAGTTTTCAATCTCTTCCTGTTGTCGCTGAAAATATTTCTAATATTCGATTTTTCGTGACGCGGTGGTGTGTCTTCTCGAAGAAGACGAGATAGATTTAGTCGGAGGCCAGTGAATCAAAACATTCGAACGACGTAAATCGTGGCGTTTTATTTTCTTCTCGTTTCTCGTTATCACTCGCTATCAGGCTTGACCCCGACTAATGGTGTAATCCGCCTCTTACAACCATGATTGTCAACCAAACACCATCGGTCCTCCGTCGCTGGCCGATAAAACCTATTTAAAACCTGCGTCTTTCTTTTTCCTCGACTGTAACGTAGGAAGCTCAGAAACGCAAAAGAATCGTCGCCGAGATATACGCAATCTTAAACTTCGTATAATTTGTTGAGGTTGCGTCATACGCGAGGTTTGTTATTAAATTTGGAAAAAGTTAATTGTTCAGATAACGAGACATTTTTTTTCTTGTTTTAAATAAATACGTATAGTCTTCAAGTCTCGATTATCGACATTGTACGTTTTTTTTAGGTGGTCTTGTTTTTAATATATAGTACTGTTAAAGATTGCAGGATTGTTATAATTTACGTTGTATGTACATGGTCTAAATCGAAATGAAAAGAAAATCGTGTTAATTTTGATTTAATTCTAATGTACAGTAGCGGAGAGAAAGTGTTGATCAACTCATAATTTTTCCTTGCAAAGTTTTATCTTTACTGGGAAAAATTTTGTTAAACTTTCTTCTGTTCCTTGCACTTGAATTTTGTAATTCGTGATTTTATAAAATGAAATTACTTTGACAATATTGTTGCTAAACTTGATAAAAAAATTTCTGATAGAAATTCTTACAAATATATACGTTAATACTATCAACAATGACACCAAATAATCAAATAATCAAATATGTAGTTAAATATCAACAACCAAATAACTGAATAAAATAAGTATTTAACAATTAACCGATAGAGCAAAATTACAAAAATATCGTGCAAAATTGTAATTTGAAAATCACAAAAATACGCGAAGCGCAATCGTGCTTCAACGATCAACCGAATTTAAACAGTCTATTTACCTTAATTGACCTCAATTAAAGTTTGCGACGTTCACAAATTAAACGACTGATAAGACGATTTAAAAGCGGTTGAACCAATCTTTGCAAAAATTAGTCGCGACCTTTCGCGACTCCCGATCGATAAGCTAATTACTTTTGGCGAAAAACACGAAGGGAGTAATGACGATGAGATTGAAAGCTGAGAAACATGAGAACGAGGAATGATAATTACCGCTTTTAGCGGTTAATTTCTGCTAATGACAGCAATCGACGTTACATCATTTAATGGGAGAACCGCTTGAAAAATTCGAATTGTGGCAAAATTGTAGAGAAGTGGATAAAATGTAGGGAATTGTAATTTTAAGAAAGTCCAAGTTAATCTGAATATTGAAGTATCGGAGAATTTCAAATGATCTGAATATTCAAACGTTTAGATTCGAAATGAAAAACGTTTGAAAAAGTCTCCAAGTTCATCTACATAGATAGGTATTGAAAGAATCTAAATATCAAGAATACCAAAAAATTAAAAACAATCCAAGTACTCAAATTTTATCATTGTCAAACGTTGGATATTGGTAGCTAAAGAGCATCAAGAAATCTAAAAGTAAGAGATCTAAATAGCTGAGAAGCCCAACAGCCTCGGAAATTTAAGAAATGGTAGAAAACTCTAGAAAAGTGAAAGGAGTCTGGAGGTAATAAATAGATACATATCAAAACGTGCCGAAAACGTATCTTTTCGTTAAAAAAAAAACTCATCTAATGCTAGAATCGTTACGTGATAACGTTGTCATTTGAGAGTTAAAAAAAGTTACGCTCGATCCGGTTGGAATTCGACAAGAGAGTCATTCGCGGACAGTGATTTATTATTATTTGAGAGATCAGTCTTAGCTAAGGCGATAATGTTACGTGTGTCACATCAACGCTGTCAGTTTCAATTAGAAACTCCATTATTTTCGTTTGGTCGAATGAATAACTTGGACTAGAATGTTCTTTTCGATAAGAGACGTGCTTGTATTTGACCTTAAATCCTGATTTTAGAATTTAGTTTATCTTATTTGGTCATGATCAGTTTGTAATTCTCAGACGTTTTAAGTCAAGATTCCAAATGTTTCCATTAGTTGATTACTGTATTAGCATAAGATTCAGTTTTAAATTCAGTTTTCCCGTACGTTTACAATTGTAATAACGTATAAATACTAAATATTATAGTATAATACAAGTACGTAGATGTATGAAAATATTTCCCAGAAGAATTTCCTTTTTTTACAAAATTTCAAGATTGTCGGTGTTATTTAAAATGAGACTCGGGTCAACTTTTCCTGGCAGGGTTAAGTTATATGTAATTTAATATAATTAATACAATAAATATTATATTACAATATTTAAATATTAAATATT
>KQ435803.1:523277-536860 GCA_001276565.1 Melipona quadrifasciata
ATGTAGAATTTTTATTTTTTTTTTTTTTTTTTTTTTTTGGCGTTGCTAATTAATTTCTGATGTAACCTTGCATCAGAGTTTTGCGTTTTGTGTCAGTGGAGTATCAGTGGCTTGTTATTTCACTGGCCGAGAGGAAGGTTGACGAAATCGATTTTATATTCGAAGAGCGCGCGATAAATTTTGTTTTCGTCGAGCAATTGCCTCGTATTTGTAGGAAACTTGAAAATATAGAGAATTGCAGAGGACGAGCATAAATAACTCTTCTGTCGAGATTTTCATTTTCTTTGTTATATTAATTTTACTTATTAGTTATATACATTACTTGATTATACTTGTGATCTTCAATCATAAATGTGGATTTGCATAAAAATACAAATACAACGCCTGAAATTTCTTTTTGTCCCAAAGGAACGAAAAAATTAAGAAAAAACTTTGGAACGATGCTGTCATTATGTGGGTTTCGAAGCAATATTGATTTTAATTTCTTAATTTCCTTTCTCGATCTTCTAACTTTTGTATCACGAGTATTCCAAGTGTTCTATGACGTAAGATAGCTAAGAGAGGAAATACTCTGATGGATTCGATGTATTTTTTAATGTTTATTTTATTATTAGCATAATTATCGGAATTATGCCAGATCTTGATGCACAGAGAATTGACTTGACTTGTGTTTATTTATGTAATTAAACAGTTTCTTTCTTGCCGCTTGAACGGTGCACTTATCGCAAAGGATACGCTTGACCGAATGCTACAGTTCTCGTAAAAATACCATTTATTCGACTTCACGAATATAAAGTATCAATTAACGTCAAAGTTTAACGCAACCGATTTATTTATGAGTGTAGCAATCGTTTCTTATAGATGTCACCTAGTTATACGTTTCGTTTGACAACGTTTATGCAGTTCTTTATGTAAGCATCGCCTACTCGATCATTTATATAAGACTAAACAAACGAATTGTCATCGAAACATCGATGCGAATTCAATCTCTTTTTTTCCTAAAGGTTTCTTTTTAATTAAAAAATTAAATTTTTAGAAAAAGAATGCGAGAAATGATTCTTCGTTGTCACAGTTCAACGTACATGTGTTATCTATTAAGTGAATTGGTAATTATATTTATCAATATACTCTAAACTCATTATCAATATTATTCGTTGATATAATTACGAATTAACAGTATAATAGTTATAATATCATTCGTTATAAATACCTGACTATAAAATATACTAAATGTATAAAATATTATACTCAAATTCCTCATTACCATCCATTATTACAAATGCGTTATAAATATTGTATATCAAACATACAAAAATGTTAAAGAACTCTTAGAAATTACGATTATTATTTTACAACTTACAATCCTGTTTTGAAATACACAAAACTATCATCACAGATTCGATACAAATATACACGTTATAAATTTATTCTACATGGTTACCAAGTGTACAAGAAAAGTATAAACTGTCGAAACGCATCCCAACTCTGAAAAAAAAAAAATGACAAACTCGAAGGAAAGAGCAGACAACGAAGAGAATGTCGCGTTAAACTTGATCCCATGATTAAATAGAGCGCGTGAGAAGAAGGATATCGTAGTTGTATTCCCCAAGACCGAGTTGTTTCACTTTCTCCGACATGATACATCACCGTGAGAGAATCTCGGTTCGTTGAAACTGAGCGAAAATAATTAGATTTAGAGTCGCGGCCGGCGGATGCCGGAAACGATATAACTCGTTTCGCAACCAGTTGACAATTTGACATCCCCCGCTGGCGCACTCGTCGTCCGTATAATGAACCTCCTCAGACGTTTCAATTCAGACAACGTAAATTACCAAGAGGAACTATTCAACCGGGAAAGAACTGGAATCTAGATTGGATCTAGAATGTTTTAGAATCCAGAAATTTTACGGAACACAAATTTCTAAGAATCGAGAGAAATTGAAATTTTATTTCTTTTATTTGTTTTCTTAGACTGTCGAATCGAGTGGAAATTGAAATTTTATATTTCACCGAACTCAGTCTCGTTTGTGTGCCTTTGAATATTTATTTTTCTTCTCTAGAAATTTTCATTCGTTTTTTACGAAAAAGAAAAGAGTACAGGCATCATAAAAAATCGCGGAATATTTTACAAAATCTGACCTGCGCCAATTTATGCGTGTGTAGCCTATATAACGTATACAAAGGTGCGTGTATTAATGGAGGAAAGGACAGTAGTATGGAATAACGAGTCAGAACTTGTAGGACGTCTTGTCAGTCAACAGCCTCAGATATTCATAGGATTCTCCCCTTTTGTAGCGACGAGGCTGCACGTCGTTCGTAATTTGGCTTACTGTCGACTTTTTAGCCGAGCTTTCACCGCCGACTGTCTTTTTCTTTCCTCTTGGCTCTGTTGTCCAACCTTCGCGAACAAGCGAATCGACTACTGCGCTGTCGACAGTAACGTAAGTTTTCACCGTCTCTTCCAACGTTTTGTACAGTTCGGTCACCCTGTAGTTGCTTTATCGCGGTTAATTCGAAATTGCCGCGTGCGAGGGTTGAGAGTAAGTGTGAGACTCGCGGCATGGTTAATTTGAAATTATGGTGTGCTGGATGTAAAGGTAAATAACTTTAAAGAAACTTGCAATTTAACTTTTCTTTTCCTTTTCTTTCGCGATTTCGTGCCGAAATGTTATCGATTTCAAATTGTTGAGATTTTGTTTGTTTTAATTTGAAATTCATATGCTGGAAATACAAAGGTAAATAGTTATCTCAAACAAACTTGCAATTTAGTTCGTTTACGAATCGAGACACTGTTAATATGAAATTGTTGAGATTTTGTCATGGTTAACTTGAAATTATGGCGTTACGTTTGATAACATTATCTGATTGTTTCGTAATTTTATTTACTGCTGTTTGGAAGATATGCAATTGGATGTTAAAATTATATAAATCAGTTCACGGAGACATTCTTTTTCTTTTTACTATTTTATTACATCGTGCTTGGTATATATATATAATCTTTCTTTCATTCTTATCAACTATTTTATTACATCGTGCGTGGTATATATATATATAATCTTTCTTTCATTCTTATCAAAAGATTGAAAGAAAAAGTTTTAGAAATTTAATTTACAAGGGATTTGTTCTTACTATCTAGTATTTACAGTTTCCATTATTATTTTTGTTAATATTTTAACTGATTAGCCGTTTCAATAAATCAAATATTGCTTTCGTATCACTTCATAACGCATGTTAAGAATTTGGTCATTCCATTCGCAACTATCACGATATCTAAGCAATATTATCAAAGTGTTGTTGATATCAAATCAGACATTTGAATAAAAATGCGTTTGTTGTCTGTTAAGCTCATGTTTGTGCAGTGTTCATTCTTTTCGCAAGTTTCTCCCATGAATCACATGTATCGCATACTCCTCGAATTGCGTAGTCTTTCTATCAAGAATTCGCCATTTTTTCAGCCTCCAGAAACGCGTTACACACCACACATTCTAATACATAACTAGCGTACTATTGATTCTCATTAATTCACAGTTACACCACTCTTCTTTGTTCCGTGGAAAAAATTCCCTGACATTTCTATCGTTCACGATTCGAACTAATTTCGAGAATAATTTTCACTGAAACTCGTTTCAACGATCGTTTCGTTCAATTGTATCAAAACGCGATAGAATATGATTTGACGAAGGTTATGATATTTATTTCTATAATATTTTTGAAAGGTTAATAATTATGTTTTTACATAATATCTACGTGCGCGTGATTAAAGCGAAATTTTAGTAATACGATGACAATTAAGATTTTTAAAGAATTGATTTTGATTGGTGAAGTAGGTTTTTTCCACCTTTCGACAGCTTAAAGATTGATATGACAGAATATTTTCTTCACAGTAGAAATTCAATTTAGATGCCAGCTGAAATTTACAGGCAAAATTTTTGGGATAACAATGAGGAATTTCTAGAATCAATTGTAACGAATTTAGAATTCGAATTTAATGGAAGAATTCAATAGCTTTGGTAATTTGTGAAAATGAAAAAGTTGATTTCTGAAAAGTGTAGTTTGATTAGGAAAGTTCAATTTAAAATGTTGCAACTAAAATTTATGAAAATATTAAAAGTTAAAATTAAAATACTGATACATATGAAAATTTCGAAAGAATGAAAAATTTTAAAAAGAACTATACCTAAGAAAGAGTAGAATTCGATGTATGTATGTAGAACGAAAACAAGTTTCAAGAATTGTAATTTACTGTCATTATTGGTCATTCTGATGCAAATGAAATGGCGATTGCAGGTACAAGGCATGATAGCAGTTTCGTGTAACTTACGAATCTGGATCAGATTTCTGTAGGTCAAAGTATTAAAGTTCTTTCTTGAACTTTGCTTCGAATAAATTGACAAGTGTTGCAGTCACAAAAGATTGTTTAGCATTCAGATAGACTTGTCTTTACTTGCAATTTTAATGCAATTTATTTTTTTAATATATGTATAATTATCTCCTCAAGTTTGAAACTTGGAAAGATTAAAGAATCTGTAAAATGTGATAAATACTGAGTATTAAAAATAAAATACTTGATATTGAAAGTAAAGATGAGCAGAGAAATAAATACTAATATACAAAAATTTGGTACACTAACTAAGATGATGAAACAAAATTTTGATTAAAATCCAAATATCTTTGAAATAATTTCAAATCCTTCTCGAATAGTAAGTTTCACTGAAAATCGCGAACTATTTCGCGTAGAGAAAGGGAAATTTGTTTTCTCGCTTGCAGCCATGATTACTATCAATTATTATTAATATCACCAGAACTGAAATGTTTCTTCTGACCGACATAACATGACGAATTAATGAGGCGTATAGTGATCACCATGATCCATCGATCATTTGTTCCTCGGAGTTCACGTTCATTGATCGCGAAGATACTTCTGTTCATTTCACGCACGTTAACTTCGAAATCTTCTTTCACAGCAATAAATCAGCTGTCTAAAATGATTCTAGTATCATCAATACGTGCAACGTATATTTTTATTATTATTTTAAGATCCGTTGTTATAGCAATTATTGATTACAATTATTATAATTCAATTGTAACGTATCATGGTATAATATTTAATTATATAATTCATTGTATATTTAATAATATTTAATATTATGATATGTCACAACTAAATTACAACTGACTGTTATAACAATTATAACTGATAATTACTGCAGAGAAGTTCACGAAAATCTTCATTTTCGATCACGAACGAAAAAAAGTCGATCATTTTATTCGTAGAATGATAACGCCTGTTTGATGCACGTACACGGAGGTGGTAGTGAAATAGAAGTGGTCTTATGCAAAACAGCATCTTGCTGCCACTTCTCATGCATGGTCACCGGTTGCGTGGTGCGCCCCACTACGTTCCGTTAATTAATTGACAGCGAACAAGGATTAGCCAGTGATGAAGCCCGAAGTCGAGTTGGCGACAAAATGGAGGCGTCCCGATCTAACGAGACAGAGATTAGAAATAATGTTTTCATCCTGTAATCTTAATTGACAAGCGCACGTCAGTCTCCCTCTTTCAATGAAACGAACGCATCGTTTATTTCGATGATTTGTTACGGGGACAACGGTTAAATTATTTGCGGAAATTTGTGAAAATTTGCATTTTTATCGATTTAATACTATAACCGGCACTTTCTACCGCGGATGTTTCAACTTTATACAGTAGATAATTGTATTTCTGAATTTGGAAATCTTTCATCCCTAAGTGATCGATTTGACCTTTTTCAATTCGGTCAGTCAAACTCTCGAAGTCTCTCAAATGGAGCAAATCAAAATTGCTAAAGGTTTGTAACGATGAGAGAAACCGAAGCTGACCCAACCGGATACCTCGAGGGAGACAATTGACGTATAAAGCAATCAGAGCTCAGACAAGACAGAGGATCCTCCGCGTATTCGTGGAATTCGCTGTGGTTGCGTAAGTTACTAAGCGTGCCACATACCGTCGTGTACCGTCTACCCTCTCACCGCGTTTACATAAATCGCTCTTGAGCGCAGCCGGTGTAAAATGTAGCTGTACACACTGTTTTTGGGTAGATGGTAGATTCATTTTCTGACATCTTCATTGTAATTATCGCCGAATTAATCCATTCACCGAGAGAGACGTCGATGAATTCGTCACGCGAAAGTATCAATAATACTAATAATCGTAGAAGTGTTATATATATTACTATTATTTGTGTTTAAAAATGATAAAATAATGTTAATGTTAAATGTTAAATATCGTCCGAGTTCCCTTATTTTTCAATCTGTGGATCAGTTTAACTCGCGTGTATCAAACAAGCAGTTGTAAAAAAGTGGGAATTTTCCTATATTTTCTATACTAATAAATATCGAATTTTAACACAATTCAATTTAATAAATGCAAGTTACCGATGCTTCTTACCGATTTTCGTAATCTAATCGATCATCGTAATCCCCAAATTAAACGATTCTAATACAAATTGAACACTGTAGAAAAAAGTTTAATAAATCGAAGAAATCCAGTCCGTCGTCTCCGAAATTACATAAAACGAGATGGCATTTGCAAGCAAGGGACATACGAAAGGCAGGTTCGGGTCAAGGTAGCCCCGCGATCCTGTCGGCTTGTTTTCCCCATCGAGCATTCGCGCGCAATTAACTTTTATCTTATTTACCCACTCTACCTATTTCAAATTATATAACGATTTCATGGAACACACTGACACTGCATCCGCGAATAAAGATACGAAAGCAGGTTCGGGAAACGATTCTGTCAACTTGTTTTCTCTATCAAGTGCAATTAGCTTTTATCGACCAATGATCGTTCCACCTATGCGATCACCGCGTTGTACACTTTTTAAGGACGTTGAGCAGTCTTCCGATGCCTATAATTCCGCCACCATCATCGTCGTCGTCTCGTCGTCGCTCTCTCGTGGGGGTGTTTTATGTAAGATACTGGTTTTTATCGGGATCCTGATAAATTTGCGCGGCCTCCATGCGCATTCATCCTGTGATTATCGCGCAACACTCGAAGCTTCATTTTTCTCTCTCTCTCTCCCTCTCTTTCTTTGAAATTCTTCCAGTTGCATTGAAACTAATTTATGGCTCACTGATCACGAAGCCGGGATTTTAATTACGATTCTAATTTAATAATTTTAACTTACGCACTAGCGCGATTGCAAATCAATTGGATTGAAATGAGCGAATAATCACGCTCTTTAGGCATTGAGCTTCGAGATAAGATAAATTTTTTTCATTCCTCACGCAGTTATGAATTTTTACATATCGAAGTCTGTGTTATTTCGAATAAGCTTATAATTACAAGTTAATTTACGTTGCTGTAAGTTCATAACGAACACAGTGTTTGTAATGTTACGTTGTCTCTGAGAATCAAAGCCTCTACTCACAATTCTGCCAATAAATTTTCAATTTATATAACTTTACTGCGAATATTTAACGTTGTGTTTCCTTCAACAGAATAAAGAAAATGCTTTATTTCATTTTATGCAATCCTTTCATATTACGTTCTACAAATTTTCTATAATATAGCTTATTTTTTACCGTATTTTCATTGAATAACATCTTTAATGAATAAGTTTGAATTTCTTCTGTTTTCTTTGAAAGCAACACACAATTTCTAAAACAATAATACCTCTTTGACGGTATTTTTAAAAATGAATAACAATATAAACTAGAAAAATTTAAAAATATCAGTACACAATAAGTAAAAATATATAAATACATTACAGAATAACACAATACAAAATCTAATAAAACAATGATAAAACGTTATGATATTTTTTAAATAAAATATTCAGTTGTCCATCTGTCAAGTTCCATTGTTAAAGTTATATTCACAAAAATACAACAAAAAGATACTACAAAGAATTCGCGCTCTAACAATAATTATTTCTAATCCTCCACAAACATCCGGAAATTCTATTTTGAATGTCTGACTGTTTTATAGTTGAGAATCGAATTCAAAGGAGCAGACGATGTTTCGAGACGAATACGCGTATGTTAATTTCCCGCGATGTCCCTTTTCATCGTGCATGCATTGTTACGTGATCAGTTCGCGTATTATTGCGTCGTAGTTGCCTGGATGACCTACTGATTTACCATTTGATTAATCAACGTTGTCCGTAATCAACGTTGAAAGAGATCGTTGTTTCTCCGCGAGAAATAAGTTCTCGCCATTTTTGCGCTGCCGATGAAACACCGGCAAAACACCTCGTGTCCCCGGGGAAATAGAAAATTGATATTTCTGCGGCGCGTTTTGCATAATGAAATCGTGTTTGTCGCGTTACGAAAGCAAATTAAAATGCTTGCCTGCGTAATTAGCCGGACTGCTCGTAAACAAATTATAAATTGTAGACTTGTTTCTGCAACTTTGCGGAAGTTTTTGAATTTGTAGAAACGAACTAAGACACTCGCGTATTGACGAAGAATTGTAATAAATTGCGAATCTCGTAATGATTAAAAATTCACGTTCAATGTTTGTAGCCTTTATATTGTGATATTTACATGCATAATGTGTATAATATTTTTGCATATTTTAATAACACGTATAAATATATTTTATAATTTTATATTTTGTATTTTACATTATACAATATATTTTACATATTATTTTTGTAATTCATGTAATTAATTTATTATAATTATGTATGCAATATTTATACATATTACAATATATTACGAACGTTGTGCAATACTTATGATTTTATTGATCTCGTTATCGAGGAAAAGGGATGTTATATTGATACATATGTCTATAGCATTGAGATGTCAAATTCAGTGAACAATCGTAACCACAAAATTATAGAAGAAAAGATAGTTATCACTGATTGAACAGCTCAGTTACTCAATACCACGCTATCAATCTCATCAACTGACTCATATTCTCTCCGTACCCTTCAACATCAATTTTTCGATGCATATTTTATCTTCTTATGGTCTCTATTAATTCTGGAAACTATATATATCTCATCTATTCCAAACAATCTTACTCTTAATTATAAGATTTAAAATGAATTGAATTGAATTAAATTTAAAACTCTAAACTCAATCTAGGTCTTCTTCATAAATCAGCTTTAAATTACTTAACCTGCAGTTGCTTCATGAATGTGTATAAATGAATTGAACGAAACTGAAAATTAAATTATTCACAATGGAGCCCCTAAGTTGGCGAATTTGAAATTTCAAGCAAAAATCAATTTATTATAGAAACAGGAAGTACTAGGAATACTTGTTTCATTTATCAATTTTACTTGAGAATCAATCACAAATTTGATTGTTCGTTATTTTTCCATTAATTCACCACTGAAAGAAATTTAAATTTCTCTGAAAATCTACATTTGTTACGAAAATCTAAGTACATTGTCATAATTACTATCTATCCTATCTTTACATTAACTATTTTGTAGTAGATTACACTATCTGTTTTATAGTAGATTGTCTCAAATTATACTATCTGTTTTACACTAAATTGTCTCAGGTTACGCTATCTATTTCATACCATCTATTCCGTCGCAACGAAGCTGTCTATCCTTTCCTATCCTTAATTTGTTCTAAAGTATCGCACGAAAGTTCAATTTCCACGAAATTAAGGAAACCGGGCTCGACTGGCAGCCCGCCAGACAGGAGGATCGATCAATCTCGCTCGCTCGCGATTTTTCGTGCACGTGGCGAAGGGCGCAAACCCCGGCAAACCGACGCCGATTGATTCTAGAAAATCGAGCCCGTAAATTACGTAACGCGCCGAGTTGCTCGCCGAGGTGGAGCAGCGTGCACCCAGAGGGGACGACGCTCGCATGACGAGACCTTGCGGCTCACCGCACTACGCCGGGCCCCCAAGCAGAGACGAAGACGTGTTACTCGCGCTCGTGTTACAATCTGCTGTCACGGTGTCGTGCGTCTCCTCTGTGAGTCCACGCAGCGCGCGGGAAACGAAGTTGTAACAGACTCTACAGTTTGTCTGCGACAAACGCGAGTGTTCCCGCGTGCCTCGGTGGAGGGGTACCATCACGCTCCTCCTCTCGTGTCCTCCTTTGGGCATTTTTACGCGAGCTTTTAGTGCGATCCCGTGCACGCAGCCAGCAGCGTCGCGAGTCGAGTCCTCCTCCCGATTTTCCACCTCGACGTGGAGAATTTTCGCTAGAACGGAGAACCTCTTTACGCAGTGAATAAATTACCGTTTCGTTGTATTTTTTTGCGCTCGATCTTCCCCGTTTTTTCGAAGCGTGTCTTTTCCCGCGACGCGCGCTTCGTCGTTCGCGCATGCTTGAAACGGGGGAGTGCGATGGGGGATGATCTAGGATCCGAGCAAGACTCTCGCTGGTGAGCTCTCGAAGTATCGACGAAAGTGAATCTGTAAATGGAATTTCGCTTCTCGCTTTGGAGAGGAGGAGATTTTCGTTGGTTTCTGTTCTCGGTAATTTTATAGAGAGATCGAGTATCTCAGAAACTCGTTTTTGTGACTTTTTCGAGCTTTGTCGATTGCTGTTCAGCTTCTTGAAAAAGTGTAGAAAATTACACGAATAGTTAACATCGCAGCGGGTGAAATAGAGATTTATGTTGTGTAGAATTTGAAAATCTTGTCAATCCTCCGAAGGCCAAGAAAATATCCAGAAGAAAATTTCAAATTTAATATTATACAATGATAAATTACGTACGATTGAAAGCAATTTCGACAGTATAATTGATTGGCTGTAACAAATTACAGTATATTAATGACTGATCGATTTAATCGTAATTTATTATATAATGTCAGTGTGACGTTAATGATTAATATTATTGATAAATTGAAAATTCCACTACAGTAACATAATAAATTACACATGTATAACTTGAAGTACTGTTACGACACTATATAATTAATATTAGTTCAAAGTACCGAGAATTTTTTAAAAACAAAAATATTTTGTACATAATTATCGATCAATGACCTCTCGTAGAGTGCTTTAAGCGTGCCAAAGAACCCAGAAACGCGATCATTGTACTCAGGAAATAAACCGCGAATACTACTCCAGCCTCTAGCTCCCAGGCTTCTCCATTTCATCGGCTATCTATCTCTGATCCCTATTCGAATCTACGGTCTATCGAACCTAGGTATCCCTTTCTATTGGGACCCGTGTCTCCCATGGGCGTGAATCGAAGAACGGAAAAATTATATACGTTTATGTCACAATTTCTCATAAAAACAACGGAAAACTAATTGAAATGAATGTTTCACACAGTTACATGATAATCGTTTCGTGTATTTCCGTAGTAAAAAATAATCATTTTGAAAGACGCGAAATTAAACTGTCTTCTACCGATTTATTTGTAATGAAAGAGAATTGCGTTTCATTGCAATATTTTATTAAACTCAATTGGCAAAAGTTGATGTTCAGATAAGTAGAGTCAGTCGGTGCATAGTCAGACATTAACTAAAATTTCGGTAAATGGAGTTTTATTGAAAAAGAATTTTGTTCTGTTATCGAAACGTAATATTTATTAGAAAAGTACTATTTATTTTCTAATGCAAATGAGTGATATATATGGTGTTATAATTTTGGCCCCCACAATTTCTTGGTTCCGCTCAAAAATATTCTTCTTTCTTCACCTATACACAATATATAATTACATATTGCGTATTTACGCTACCGTGTATAAGTACTTGAATAATTTAAATTATTGCAATATAAAATACAGTTCAAATGAAATCTCTTTAATTTCATCTCAACACGTTCACTGTCCTGTGTATCATGATGCACAGTATTTTCTTTTCGACAACGTGTCATGTTTTTTGATATTGAATAAATTTGATCCAACAAATATTAGGAACTAAGGAATTCAGAAATTCATAAGATTTTAAAACTTTAAAAAGTCATACTTAATTGTTGCAAATCGTAAAACGCTCAGCGCGTTATTAATATTGTGAAATGAAGAATTTAAGAATTTAAGAACTCGTATTTATTTATTGTGAATTGCAAAACGCTGGAAACCCTCTCTGACATCCTTCAATTTGAAAGCTGCACGTCCACATGTTCACGTATGAAAAATACTTGTTGCTTCGTTATTCCGTATCATCAACAGATCAAGATTAAACGTCAAATGAAATTGTAACAAATAACTACAATTGATCAATAATCTCCTTCAACAGAATACTAATTTCAGAGGGTTGATGAAATTAGTAAGAAAACAATCGTCTAATAATCTCTTTCCTCCCCAAATGAGTGAATTTCTAATTATAGAAGGGCTTGCTAAAACAATTAATCAATGAATAACCTCTCGAATCGCTCTCCCCTAGATAATCAAAATTCCAATTACAGAGGAGATTAATTGACAAAATTAATGACACACAAACCAACTGACCAATAATCTCTCTCCCCCCTAAATGAACAAAACTCTACTACATCATAGGGAGTTAATAAAACAATTAATCAATAAATAATCTCATTCTCTGGAGTAATCAAAATTCCAATTACAGAGGGTTCACAAAATCACGTGACTTTCTCTCTTTCTCTTCCGCTTTCAACTCCCCACCAGAGCAGTAACTTTGCTCGCCAGCGGAGAACAGAGGCGACACGTATGAAAAAAACATAGAGAATAGAAAACGGAGGGGGAAACGTGTCGGATTATCCGGTGCCGGCCAGATCGGACCTAGAAAGGCGGTTGTTCTAAGGTTTCCGCGTCGGCCGTAGGAAGCCAGCCCGTGGACTGTGGCTCGTGCCCCGCACACAATCGGACGCGAAAATATCGCCGTTAGACCCCGTCGTGTGCATCGCTCGCGCATCCTTAAACCGATCGTCGGTTTGGCGAGTCCCCGCTTGTTTGTCGCGCGCGCACACGCACACCCGTACGTAACGCGCTTTCTTCGCCCTCCTCCTCCTGTCCCCCCCCCCTCCCCTCTCACCTCGCCCGGCCAAGCCACCTTTCCACGTGAGGATGGATCGTAACGAGAGTGCAAACGAGGGCGGAAGCTCGCCGGACACGGTAATCGCGCGCTCCTCGTCCGAAGAGGAGCGGAACAGGTTCGCGTGCAGCACTTCCGGCGAGTACGTGACCACCGTCGGTGACAGCAGCTCGAGTTTGGACACGGTGACCAGCGCCGGGACGACGACGAACGTCGGCGCGAACGATCCACCGGGGGCCGATAGCAAGAAAAGGGGAAGGTTCGGCAGTTTGAAGAGCAGTTTCCGCAAGGAGGGAGGGCTGTTCAAGATCAGGAGGAAGAACAGGCAGCTGGACGAGCCGGCTGCTGCCGAGCCTGAGCCGGATGTCGAGGAAAAAGGTTTTATTTTATGGAGTTTGCGATTCTTCTTTTTTGGTTGGTTTGGGATAGAACCGTGGTTATCGAGCATTTGTTATCTGAGGTTTCTTTTTTTGGTTGGTTTTGATCGTTGGAGGGTTGTTTTTTTTTTAGGGAGGGGGGAGAGAGTGTGGTATTGGTTTTGACGAAATTGTGGCTTAGACAAGTTAAAGGATGGTTGATTATATATTTTTCTTTTTTTTTTTAGTGTAATTTTATTGGTTTTGTTTTACGAGGTTGTGGCTTAGACAGGTTGGAAAATGTTTGATTGTGGTTTAAATAGAAT
>KQ435803.1:541880-553769 GCA_001276565.1 Melipona quadrifasciata
GCGTTAGCCGTAAGGCAAGAATTATTACAGTTTGATTGGCTCATTCTACCTCATCCTCCATACTCCCCAGACCTTGCTCCATCCGATTACTACTTGTTCCTCTCCTTAAAAAATTCTCTCCGTGGTAAATCTTTCAAATCCATAAGCGAAATAAAAACGCACCTAGATGAATATTTTACAAGAGTAAAGTTAAACAATTTTGGAAAGAGGGCATAATGAGGCTTCCTGAGAGATGGAAGAAGGTTATAGAACAGAACGGTTCATATATAACATAATAAATCCATTTTAAACAAAAAATATCGTGTATTCATTTCACATCAAAAAAAGGGAAGAAACTTATGGGACACCCTAATACTCACGCTTTAATCCTCAATTATTGAATTTCAAAATAAACACCCATTATTTGACATCCAAAATTCCACCACTATTCAATATTTACTTTTATCTTGATAATCTTACAATCTTCACACTGTAACACAATAATTTATCTCCATCTTAATTTTACAACATTCACTACAAACATCCGTCAATTTAACTATATCTTTATTCTCTCTCAATGGTTCCTTGTTTGGGAATTTTTCTTTTCTTTTTTTCATAACGTTCAACTTGAACCACGTACTAACATCCTACAACCTGCGTTCAAAGATGCCATTGTCTCGAACCACGTCAAAGACCGCCACTTCATCATCATTATCACCATCATCATCATCATCATCACCACCACCACCACCACCATGATCACTAAATGAATCCCACGAATCTCATCGACGACTGAACCCGGTGCGATTATCTGCGTGCGCAGATTCCCAATCGTCGGAGAAGTCTCCACGTCCGGAAGCTCGGTGCAGCTCGACGCTTCCGTACGCGATCTCAAAATGGCCGGAACAGAACACCGCGACACCGAGTCCAACGTCTGCCGAGCCGCCTAGAAAGTCGAAGCTGAGCACGAAATCCGAGTCCGAGTCCGCGATAGCGAAGACCTCGTCTCACGAGGTCAGGCGAAAACTGTCCCTGCTCGAGGAGAAACGCGCGATTTTTCAGCGTCGCTTGTTCGAGACGACCCGCGACGCCGATTCCGGCGAGACGGTAATAGCCGTCAGTGTCGACGACGACGACAAGTCAACGGCGACGAAGGAGGCAGAAGCCCGAACGAAGGACGAGGGTCGAACGAAGAAGAAAGCCAGACACATAAGCGTGAAGAAGTTCGACACGTTCTCGACGTTCGAGGGTACGTTCGACGAGGAGACCGGCGTTGGATATTTGGCCGGTATCGAAGAGGATTACACGGAGAGTTACGACAGACAGCACGACAGCTACGTGGCAGCTATGGGGCCGATGATGGGCGAGTCCGCGGAGAAGAGCAAGGTGGTCAGCCAGGACAGCATGGTGAGGAACAACCGCTTGCGCGCCCGCCGTAGAGCTTTTACCTCTGCTCACTTCTTCCCTTTATTCCTCGCTTCTGTTTTATTTTTCTCGCCTCGATGCTCATTTATCCGATAATAACTCTCCATTTGGATGACATTATTCGATTATTTATTTGCTGCATTTTGATTCGTTTGATTTGTCTTTCTCGATGAATCGAGGAGCATAATCGTGCCAGTGACAATGAAAAATTAGCGAGAATTTAAATTGATGTAACTTTGTAAAAGAGGATCGCTACGTGATCTGGGATATGTTATTTATTGTAATATTCGAGAAGATGTTTTACACCGTTGGATGTTTCTTACTGTTGATGATACCTTTGACGTTGATTTCTCTTCTCGGTGTCTTTGACTCTTTCAACTCGTTGGTGGACATCTTGAGCTTTACTGCTGTTTCGTTTCGAAACTATTTTTATTCAGCTACTTTGACTTTGGCATAATTATTATTTTGTCGATTCTCGTTTTTAACAAGTTAATGTTTCTCTTTCTCGGTTTCTAACTCGGGTAACTCGGGTTTTATTGCTGCCTTTGTTTTCTATTCCACTCACATTATATTAAGATAAATACTTTTATAGATTATAGGTAGCTTTTTTACGCTTTTTTGAATTTTTGGAATTATTTTATAGGTATGTGAGATTTGATGATTGATACTTATGAGTATGTTTGGATGTTAAGAATTTACAAACTTTTTATTAAATTATGTAAAACGAATCTAACCAAGGGGATTATTATGCATTATTGTGATTTAGACACTCCATTTCACAATTGAATTATTTATTTTCATCCAGATAACATCCAGAACTTATATAAAGAATTTATATAGCAATCTTACTACTTGTCGAATATATCCCAAGTTATACTACTTGTCAATATTCATTACACTTTTCACTACTATTTTCGCAAAATTATATATTCGTTATACATTTATATATTTATTATCATGATTATAGAGTATATTGTGATTAAAATATATCATGATTATAGAAATGTATAGGAATTAATTTGTTACAACAAAGAAATAAATTAACCTAAACTTCTGACCATGAAAAATCACATGTGCGTGATAACCACTAAAAAATTCGATAAAAACGATACTATTTTTTATAAAAGAAAAAATGTTTCCAAAAAATTTTAAATATAAAATATAAACGTAAGCTCTTAAAAGCAAGAGTTGATATTACTAAATATTCAAACTTCATTCTTAATCACTCTACTTGTTATTTGTTCTATTTATTCCGATCATTATTCTATTCATTATTTGTCTCCCATGAACAAAATCTCAACGTACTAAAATATAGCCTTTATACAGTTCTTTTTGAACGAAACTTTATTCTCGACTATTCTACCATTTTCTTTTATCATCAATCTCCCCATCAATCTGAGCGACATCAGAACGTGCCAAACCGTGAAGCAACCATCCGAGGAAGTATTCTCCTTCCAACCGGAATAAAGACGCGTCACTCGATACTCGTCAAGAACATCTCTCACTCACGGGTGGCTCACGGTGTGCTCCACCACCTGGGTCCCCTGGGTTCCCGTTGTCTTTGCATAATCAGGTTTCCCTTTCTCGACATCGACACCCGGCACAGTTACAAAACACCGCGAACATTTCTTTCGATCTACTTGCCCGTAGAAAACGTCCGCGTGTAATCCTATGATGCAGAAATCGTAAGGTAGACGCGTTCTGCGGTTCCGGTTTTGTGGTCGTCCTCCCCCCCGCGTGTTCAATCTTCGCTTTTGTCCCGTGTGTTGTCCATTTTTCTTCTTTCTCTCTTTTTCGTTTTCTTTTCTCTTCTTTTCCATCCAACCGCTCTCGAGTTACGCGGCTTGCCGTGCTCTATCTCCGCGGTGGCGCCTTCTATCTCTTCTAATTTCCAGCTTCTCTCGGCGAGAAGCTTAATTGAAGCACGTCTACCCTCGCCGCGGCTTGTCTCGAGAGGAAAACGCGGCGAGTGGGGAAGGGCTGTTGGAAACGAGGAGGAAGGCTATTGAGACGAGTTCTTTGTAGATTCACTCCTCGAAAGTTAGATTTTCCGCAGCGTTATTATCGTCTCCTTTATTTGTCGTCTCTGTCATCGGCGATTTTTCGATGGATTTCCTCCATCATTCGTGATCTTTCGCTTGTTTCGAACTCATGGATTCAGCCCGATTCGCGCCAAAGTTTTTGGTGGTTCTGCGAATTTATGTAAATTTATGCGAATTTTACGCCCCAAAGAGGATTATAATTTATTGCGACGAGAAATTTAGCAAGTACTGAAATTTAAAAAAAAACCCTGATTAACATTATTACATTGTAATGTAACGATGAACTACGTGAGAAATTTAAACAAACACCCTGATTAACATTATTACATTGTAATGTAACGATGAACTACGTGATCTGATAATAAGTGGATAAAATGGAATAAAATAACAGCTAATGGAAGAAGCTAATCTCTAATAATCTAAAAATCTATAAAGCTTTTAAATTCATTGAAAAATTAGAACGATGTGACTGTTTTGGGGCTCTAAAAGTGTGCAGATATCGGAAAAGTAATAAAACTTTTAGAAGGAACTACATTCGTTAATGAATTCGCTTTCGCGTTGCTATCTGCTGTCTATTTATTCGGTAGACGCAAAGATCATGTTTCTTAAATATCTTTGAATCAATTGTATTTGAGCTACTTGATCTAGTGTAAATAAGTACCTGTGTAAATAAGAAAACACGATGCGTTTGACAAAACAACGTCACACCATAGTGTGCTCGACGTATCACGTATCGTCGACTGCATGGAGACGGCGGATTTGCATTTCCAAACGATCGTTGTCGGTGAATCACGTCGACCGACCATCGTTAGTTCAGACAAATATACCGATCAGTGAACATCTTGTCCAGTGAGCGTGCGTACTTCTGGACAGAACTCTCAGCGGCAACAATATGGACGTCAAAGAGAGAATCAAGAGCCTGCCTCGGAGTATTTTTGGATCGAAAGTGAATCCGAAGAATTGGAGGTGGTTCTGGGTTGGTCCTTTCAAAATTCTTCAATGATAAAATTTTGTGCTCCTTCTTCTTTTTTTATATAAATCTTCGAATCTTGTGTTTTTCACTGCACCACAAGTACTTTGATATTTATCAAATAACATTTTCACTTAAATATTATTTAACATTACATTAAATGTGCCTCTCTATTCGTTACGTCTTAATAATTATTCTGATATAAATGGTCTTAGTGCCCAATTGACCACGTGGATTAATATTTGATCGATCGTGAACACGTGACTGTCGTTGTGCCCCTTTATTGGTGATAGTAATTTCGCGATAGTAACAGCGAATATAAATGAGTACAAGGATACAAATAAGTGAAAATAATCGTATTACACGAAGAAAAAGTATAAAGTATATTGCACGAAGAAGAGGAAATGTCAATTTCAATCAATTTTAAGTGCAACATGTCGTTGTGCTCTTTATCGCTAGCTGTGTAGCGAATTGAAATTCTCCGGGTTTTGCATTTATTTTGATACGTACGAGAATAAACTTGTAAATTTTCGAAAATTAATTTTTGATCTTCTCGAAAACGAAGGCTTTTATTCCTTCTTGTTTTTTCACTTGTGGATTCGCCTACTACTTGGATGTATCACCAGTTTCACCAGGGGCTTCACTTTGTGCTTCTTGCGTTTAATAAGAAATACCAAAACTTGACAGTCCCTCTTTTTCTTGTGTGTAAGTGAACAATGTATATTAAGTCTGTCATGTTTGTGTTGACAGGTGTTAGGCCGTTTTATTACTTGCTACTTGTCTTTTCTTTTTCACTCGTGACCCGATAAGATAAGCAAATCGTCAGAAATATTGTTGCAAATCTTTATCAGTCATTCGACCCTTTTAATCACAGTAATGTAGATTCTGAAAATACGACGATGTTTCTCATATCTTTTTATTGGAAAACACCAAAAACATACCCATTGAAATATATATGTTTAGAAGTTCAAGAAACATTGAAGAAATATTTCGAAAGTGATCTCAATTAACAATCAAAGTTCATAAAGTGTCCTCTTTTTTTTCTATTTTAAGTATTTCAAATTTCTGACAGATATCGCGCAAACTTTTGTGATCGCGTGTGATGATTCAAAATCAACGAACTGATTGAAAAGATCCTGTCTGTTTCTCAATTAAAATGGAATAAAATTGACAGTGATTGAAATGAAATATTCCGACGAATATTTCCAACGAATAATCATTCTTTCGTTGTAAATAAATGAATAAAGAAGCAGGTGGAAGAATAATTTTACATCTTTTGTGAAATATTCATTTCTCTGTGTGGGAATACACGGTAAAATTGTATCGTACGTATACAGTTACTGTATAATTGTGTCAAACACCGAATAACATAGTTGCATAACAAAGATAAGACAGGAGAAATGCGATAAAAGTGGGCATTATTCGTTTTGATTGTAAGTGGCAGACGGAAAATAATGAGAGTATTCGAGATATGTGTGGCTTATTATAACTCTCTCGGCCTGAATAATTTTTTTCCAATGACTAAACGACGTTCAATAGATAGTTAGTCGATGATTAATTGAATAATAATAGCTTGATCTTTTCACTAAACGAGCCCGAGTTCGCTTAACTCGCTTTAAAATTTGTCAATCTTTTGTTAACAATGTCAATCTCATCCATACCTCTAGAAACAACAAATATTTGTTATCATTCGATAAAATTTAACGTTTAAAATATTTTATAATTTATCTAAATACTTTATTACGTAACAAAATATTGCAACGTCAAAATATCGTGTAACAAATGTGTGTATGAATGAATTGCATTGTGAATGCAAGTCTTACGAAACTTGCGTGTTTATAAATGATAAATTTCCAAAGAAAAGACCGCTCGATGGTGCTTATTTAATCTTATTTTCTGTTGTGCACAGTCGTCGCAGAACAATTCGCCGAATGCCGGAGTAGGCGAGAAACGAGAACACTTGTATAAAATCCTGGTGATCGGTGAGCTAGGCGCCGGAAAGACGTCCATCATCAAGAGATACGTGCATCAATTTTTCTCACAGCATTATCGCGCGACGATTGGCGTCGACTTCGCACTGAAAGTATTGAACTGGGACCCGCACACGATCATAAGGCTACAACTATGGGATATCGCAGGTTGGTTCTGCCTTTTCTTTTGTCCCTTTCATTCCTTTGCTAGCATCGAACGACAATTCTTCTTTTCGCGATAACGCAATTGTAATGTTTCATATATCGCCATTTTATACAATTATAACATTATTATAGTATATATAACAATTACTAAAAATGTTATAATTACAATTCTTCATTTTTCACATAATTTGTGGATTTCAAACTGCATAGATTTTTCACTATTATGATACATTATGTACTATTTGATATAAATTATGAATTTTTTAAATTTCACAGATTTAATAAAGTTACTAACATACTATATAATGTACATAATTTTCGTTCTCCACAATTGGAGGAATATTACATATAATAATTAATTATAATAAAGATTTTTGAGCAAAAGTGTCAGCAAAATGTTAAAAAAAGTTAGAATCATCGTAATTGCTATATTCGTCTTTTTGTATCTTGAGTTTCATACATTTTTGCTTTAAAACTCATAACAGATTGAAACATACTATACTGCAATGTATAATGTATTTTTGACAAAATTGTACCATTAGTTATGTTACATTATATCATCTAAAAGGTAATGTCGATCGCATTGATCGTGGATAGTCGCCATTGTCAGTCAACCATTATAACAGAAATGAAATTGACACCGCTGAGCACATCGCCTGTGCAGGAGACCCGTTGAAGTCTCCTTTCTCTGGTAGAAAAAACTTCACTCGAAACAATTGTGAAATTCTCAAAAAAAGAATTCCAACTAATTTAACTAAATTTCAATATGATACGCACACTGGTAAAGTCTATTTCCCTGTCTCGCTCCGACTGTCCAGGTCAAGAAAGATTTGGAAACATGACGCGGGTGTACTACAAGGAGGCAGTTGGCGCGTTCATAGTGTTCGACGTGACGAGAAGTGCCACGTTAGACGCGGTGGTGAAATGGAAACAAGATTTGGACTCGAAAGTCCAGCTTCCCGACGGTTCGCCGATACCCTGTATACTTCTGGCGAACAAATGTGACCAGCAGAAGGAAGGCCTGGTGAACTCGCCAGCGAAAATGGACGAATACTGTAAAGAGAAGAATTTCGCCGGGTGGTTCGAGACGTCGGCCAAGGAAAATATTAATATCGAGGAGGCTGCAAAGTTTCTCGTCAATAAAGTGAGTGACAACGCGATTGATAAATTTAATTCCTAACTTTTTAATTAATTTTCTGAAACGAAGTTGACAAAACGTCCCATTAATAAAAATGAGCAGATTACAAATAATTTAGTTTAATAATTTTTCTCGTTACTTATATTTCCTTATTTCCTTTTTCGGGTGAATAATTCTTTTTTTGTTTAACTGTTGCAAAGGGACGAAAGACAATTATTACAAAAATCATTGATTATTATGAATTGTAACGATCAGTGAGATTAAAAATTAAATAACAATTGCTAGCTCGTTGAAGAAATCGTACATCTGTTACTAACAATTTTTCCGATTATTATATTATATTATGCTAAAGCTCCAGAAAATGTTTCACTATTTGAAAGATTAGAAGACAATAGTTGCTAACTGAAAGCATCGCGTTATTAACGCATTGGAACTTCGCATCGAGTAAAATAAGCTAAACAACCGCGTTTAACTTGTTTTATTTCAAACAGCAAGAGCAAAATACTGCTACTCTAATCGACACTTTCTGGCGTTGTATTCTTTGATTCGACCGCAAAATTCAATTATTCAAAGATAGCTCAAGAAGAGAACCAGTTTATTTGCGGAATATCGTATCGCCCTCGTGATTGGCGTGCGTACAAGTCCGATGGATTTATCAATGACGCATTTACGCGTCAAGGTGATCGTCTTGTAATGCATCGTTAATTGTTATTCGTTCAGTGAAACTAATTCAGAGCCGTGACACGTTGTTTTATCCATTTTCTTCGAGTCACAATTGGAAAAATGTATCGGGAATTTTAGAAAAATACCAATTGTCATTGGTACAGTTACAGTTACACTCTTTACTGTATATTATAAAAAAAAATACCCCAACCGCTTGCCTTAAGATTAAAGGTAATTTATGTATTTCAAATGTGTGTATATGGAATCGACTGGCCAATTTATAATTTTTGTTTGATATTTTACAGATGTGAACCAGTATGTTTTTAGAAATTTAAATGATTTTTAAGTAAAATATATAAGTAAAAACTTTAATCGTCGGTAGTTGCACTGTTAAATGCTAACCTTCGAGTCTTTAAAACAATTTCCAAAGACTTTATGCGTCACTACTGACTGAAATCGATAACACAGAACTATGTTTTAAGAGTGTTTTTATGTTTGAAAAAGATCTGTCATTGTAAGTCCGATTAATTTGTTCTTGCAGATACTTCAGAATGACAAGCTGATGAAAGGAAACGGCTCTCAGGATCAGACGGACGGCGAGCGATTTGCGCTGAATCAGTCGCCGACGAGTTCAAAGAAATCTTGCTCCTGCTGACGAATCGGTAATCAACCGGTAGCAGGATCGTCCGGTCTGTCATCGCGGTCCTGCCATCGTCGCCTAACCACCACCGGTGCCATGACACGAGAGTCCAGTCCAGTCGTCGTTGGATCGTCTCGTCTCGATCGTGTGACCAGTTCCCTTCCAACCAAACGAATCTTAACGACCATCTTCTTCTCGTCGATCGAGCTCCTTTTGTACAAGATCTCGACGCTTCGTCGCGCGTCGTTGATCGTTACTGCTTGAGGGGTCATGAAACTTGAACGATCTTTGTATTGTAAATATACGTATAAATTTACGCGCATTTATGGGAGATTCGGAAACGATGAAGCTTGGAATGCTGAACAGAGATGAAAAATAGTGCGTTTGATGGCGTTAGGATCAGGACGAGAGCGGTGAAAATAATTAATCTTCTGTAATTTGGGAGTAACGTCGCTTTTTTCTTTTAATTTTCAATATTGAACGATTGATGACAAAGGACTGAAAATTCTTATCAACGAGTGTCGAGTTCATTTCGAGACACGTCGTCGTTGACAAGAGTCTTGCAGTTTGCTTCGTTCGATAGTGAACAATTAGAATGTCACTGTGAGTGTATTCGTTACAAGTATACCGAGCGAATTTGTAATAATATTAATTAATAGCACATGTAGTAAAATTATTATCTAAGAATTATCAATTGCCAGATTTCAAATTTTAATCATTAGTCACGGTCGTCTAATGATTCTTATCTTTTACAAAAGTGAACTACTGAGAAATTCATTCTTTCTTGATTGAAAATTTTGTGACTTTACAATTTACGATTTTATGAAATTTTTTTTATGAACTTTGATCAACTGAAAAGAATAAAAAAAGAATACCGAACATCGAATTTATAAGAAGATATTTATAGAACCAAATTTTGAAACTGCCTTAATTTCAATGTTATTTGAAATCTTTACTCGGATCATTTTTATATACTTTCCAAGTATTCACTACAGAACCAAGTTCCAAAATTCAAAGATTCTTTTAACGAGTCTTTCTTCTCTGTAGCTTTACCTAGGTCACTTTTATACGTCTTTCAAATATTCATCATAAAAATATAGAATTTCAGCTATTTTGTATTATTTGTTAGCTTCACAAGAAGAGTTTGAAAAAGTGCTCGTCTCAGCATTCCTAGCTCACTCACAGTCGGTCCAATCTCCCACTGTCCACGTTCTCTCTTCCATCGGAAAGAAAAGAAAAACAAAATTATTACAGAGAAACTCGTGAACAACGAACGAACGAATGAACGACGAACGGATGCCCGACAGATGACAGAAGGATTTTTACGAGTAATTTCGAACGTTGTAACGGGTTGTAACTTTCAAGGCTGCTCGCAAGACTTTTGCCTCCAACACGAGGGACAAATAACAATGTGACGAATAATTAATCGACGTGTGTACATGTCGGTGAGAAAAGAGCCGTTGCTCGAATTGTTTGCGATTCTGTCGACGCTAGTGGCGAACGATTACGTTCCAGGCGATCGTTCCCTCATGGACTTTAATCAACTCTACGTTTCGTTATTTGCTGTACAGTATTGAACGCGAAGGTTGTTTACGGGCACGAGTAAGATGAGCTACGATTAACAATTTTCATGTAAAAACGAATGTGTCGCGCTTGAGGGATGGAAGAGAGGGAATGTTTCGAATGAGAAAAGGGGAAATAGTAATGTAATTTAGAGTTTAATTTCCGATATTTTCCGAATTAAATTTGTCACATCGGAATCTTTATATCTGACGTAATTTCAAAGTGGTCAGATATAAAGGTCAGTTTTATTTGAAATTCAGACGATTTTGTTCTTGTATAATTTTTAATTTTCGTATTTCCGTTTCACTGCGCCTTTCACTCCGTTTCCATCCCTCGATCTTAGAAGATTACACTAACGAATAAAACCTAACCACTCTCGCATTTCAGCGGTTTTTATATGATGTAACGCTAAGTTACTAGGGATTTTTCTATTAAGAAACTAAAGAAGAACGTAGATGTACGATTTACAATTAACGATTAACGAATCGAACAACTGTCGATTGTTAAACGCGTAAATTAAGAATTAAGAGGGGAAACTTCCTTCTTCCCTCACTTTTTTTTTATTTTCAATTCGCGAACAGTGGTGGTGACTTTCATTCCAATCGAACTGAGAAGGTAGTCGAACAATGGTGGCCTACTGTCGATCGATTTACTATGATAAGTCTATGATAGTTTATGCGTATCGTCGTTCAAGAGTATCTGAACGTTCATTCGTTTACTTTTCGTGGCGATTCAGTTATAAGAGCGAGGTATAATATCGTACAAGTACGACGTAACGTTATGTAATAACGTATTAAAGGAATAATGGTGAAATTAGTTTTTCCTAGAGCAAAATATTCGACGACGAAAATGGTCACTTGTACGTGGGATATTGATTTTCGACGAACTTCCAAAATTCTTTGCATTTATTTGCTTTACTTCAACTTTTAGGCTTCGAGTTAATAAATAGAACAGGACCTCTACTAACATTGCGGAAATTGAAGAGTATGACATATACATATATATAGCAGTAATAAAGAATTATTTAAAACCATCAAATATATTAATGAATTTAATATTTGGTTTTTTTAAATTTATTAAAAAGATCAATTTATAGAAACTGGTTATTATATTATAAAAAATTTTAGAGGTTGTAAATAATTTATAAAATCTATAAAGAATTCTAGTTATTAACGAAGCTTGTAATTTTCTACTGCTAACATTCGCATCGTTTTTAAATAAATAACAATAAACTCGCATTTAATTTGTTTTATATTTCACAGTCACTTTCGCGTCGTTATTGGAAAGCTCGATCGAAACGAAACGAATGAAAGATTGTTTTGCTAAGCGAAAGT
>KQ435803.1:553819-564961 GCA_001276565.1 Melipona quadrifasciata
TTCCTTTTCTACATACAGTAACGTATCGACCTAAATAAAGTTTTTTATACGAATCACTGTTAATGTCCACGTAATGCGTGTTCAGAGAGAAAAACGGAAATGCTGCGAGTTTCTGCGTTTTTCTACCGGAAAATTCTGTGACGCCACGTCGTGTTTCGGTGTACTCCTTTATTGTTTCTCTTTTTATTATTATTACTATTATTATTATTATTATTATTACGATAATACTTTGTTCATACGTATTATATGTTATATACAGATTGTGTTTATATGTATAAGAAGCATGTTATATATATAACATATAATTTATAGTAAAGTAACTGAGAGCCGATACAAATGGTCTACTGCAAAGTTCGTTTCCCCTTCGTTTCAACGACTTAACTCTGCATTGTCAAGCATTTCTATAGGAATTCTATTTTAACGAGAATTTCTTGGAATTATTTACTACGATTTCTCATCTATGATCTATTCTTGCTATAATTATATACTAATAGAAAAAAAAATTAGAAAACATTCTCATTCAAAAATATCGCGACCTCTCGAATCTATTGTATAATATATTTTCGACGTGTGAGTGATTTCTTTCTTCGTTTCGGTGATACAATTCTGCCCCATAAAAACTAATGAAATTCTATTCTTGATATATTTTTATATCAACGAGACGAAAACTGTTGTTGCCGCAATGGAAAAATACGAGTTTGTATATCTTTATTTGAATTCTTTTCAAGTTAATAAAAATCTGTTCGTAGGGAAATAATTAACGCCAGAATCATCGATGAACAGTGCATAAAGCTTGCGTGAGAAAAATTCAAAAGTGCAAGAAATAGTAGAACAAGGAAACATTTCGAATAGCAGAAGAGAAAATTCTCGTTTCACATTTCTTGCAAACGTGTTCATACAGCGAGAAGTCTCGTAAAAAAAGAAGAAGAAGAAAAAGGAGCTGAGAATATTCTTTCACGATGAATCTCCTGTTCCTTTGGTCGTTCGTTCGCAATTCATAGTCATCTAGCGTGTGCAATCGTTACGTAAATGGCACTCGCGATCCGGCATTCTTTTTTTACCTGATCACTGTCTCGCTATTTTTTAATACGCTAGTTTTAGTCATTGTCTGATTTGCCTCTCTACCAATTACGTAAGAGTTTCTAACTCAAAATAAAGTGGTTTGTTTGACATTGCGCGTCGATCGTCGGAAAACTTTCTTTCACTTTCTATTGGGGAAGTTTTTAAAAATAATTTCTTCAATTCTTCTCCCATTGATTTATCCTATTTTTTCAAATATATTATTTTCTAATTTATACTAGTACTCTATCTTCTGTTTAACAATTTATTTTTCAAGTTTTATTATTTAGTTAGCTTCCCTACAATTTTCTTCTAAAATTGATTGTTCAGTCTTCTACCTTACTCTCCGGTGTATTACTTATTCAGCGTTCCTTTTTCTATTTCCTATTTTCATTACTTATGTAGCATTCAATTTCCTGTTCCTCCAATACCTTCCCTAATGTTTTATTATTTATCTGAAATTAGTATATTAGTATACTATTTTCTATTTTCTATTGTAACATTTTATTGCAGCTGTCTTCCTTCTATTTTACTTTCTTTTTTGTCACTTATTTAATGTTCTACTCTCTCACAGTAAATTAAACCTACTATATGCTAATATATCCGTAAATGTAATAAAAATGCTTTATATTTTATATCAAAATACAAAGTATTTAAATTACTCACTGTATAAAATATTAAAAATATTTACTTTGTATTATATTATTGTGTTTTCAACTATTACACATTACGTATTTATTACACTAAATTACTATAAACGTAAATATCTAAAATATACTATTTGACAATTATTTAATTATAATAAAATCATTATCCGATTTGATTAATGACAAAACAGTAGCGACCAACAACCATGATTGTTGTCGTTCCTTTAATTGTCGTTCAATAAAACTCATCACTCTAAGTACGCGTTATCATCAACCATCAAAACGTTCATCACCAACATATTACCGTGACAACATTGGAATGAGCATTGGATTAAAAAAGATACGTTGCATCGCAGTCTCCGACTTAATCTCTTAATTAGTTTGCCTTCCACCGCGTCTACATACCACCCAGATATATCGCCATTCCGGATTTTATCGACGTCGCCGAGATATTTTCACCGTGGAGCCCGAGCCCGTTAGATAACGATAAGCGCTTAACGAAGAAGCAAACCCCAGTTCACGGAATTGATTCGAATCGCTACGCGCCAAGTTCGTTGCCTGCTCTCTCCGCGACCTGTCCAACATGATCATTTTAGAGGAATTGGAACGCGCGAAGGGCAACACGATCGTCTGGGACGACTTGACAGCGACCGTTCCACGGGAAACTGGAAACGGTTTCTTGAACGTTGCGCTGAGGACGATTCGAAGGAGACGTTACGAAGAGGATTTGGTCATTTTAAAAGGAGGTGATACCGCGTGAAAGGATTCTTTTCGAGGGACATTTTTGGTTCTCTGATCAATTTTGAGGAGTTTTGTGATGCATGGTGAATTAATCGAGGTTGCGATGTGAATTGTAGTATCTGGTTATGCTGCGACGGGGAACCTGGTTGCTATAATGGGACCGAGGTATACAAAAGTCACTGTTTATTTAGTATCGCGGAGTGGAAGAATACTGATTGAATGTAGTACTAGCGACTCGTTGCCGTGGTTCAACACTACAACTACCAACGCGAGCTTCTGTTTATTTTATTTTATTAAAAATCATTCAGATCTCTAGAATCATTAAAATTTATTTTACCAAAAATTGTTCGAGTCTCTAAACATACACTTATACTTTCATAAATATATAAAAATTCTATGAAACATTATGAAGAATTTCTGATCTTACTTTTATATTCCAACAGATTACTAGCTACGATTATCGATCTTTAGTTTCCACGGTTGATTAATTAGATAAATAAGAACCTAATCTTTTATTCTTTTCCTCAATGTTGTCATTAATTGTCGAGTATATCGAATTAATCTGTCTCTATAATGTAAAAAAAATTTACACTGCGAGTTAGTAAAATAATTAGTAAAATAATTGATGCACAAAAGAAATTGCTCAAAGCAATGTATGAGTCATTAACATCTTACAGAATTTAAATTTTACAAAATTTCAATTCCGTTCGATAAACCGTAAAATGATTCACGATAATCTCATTTTCTAGCGGCGCTGGGAAAACGACACTTTTGGCCACCCTGGCTGGAAAAGTTGCGTCGACAACTGGGACGGTGTCAGTAAATGGAGAAACAGTTTCACGAACGACCATGTCAAAAATATCCAGCTATCTGCCACAGTCCGACGCTTTACCAGCCTCCCTCACCGTACAGGAATTCTTATTGTTCTCGGTATTTAATTGCTTCGCCGTTAAACTAAGCTAATTACGACAGACAAAGGCGACTATGACAAACAAGGAATTTTATTGGTTAAATTAATTATAAATGATAAGCGTTAGTTGATGACAGTAATCAATATTGAACACCAGTAATTAGCTGTAAATATTAAATATTAGTCGTTAATTATAAATATTGAATATTGGATATTAGTTATTAATTATCATTTTCGGTACTTAATTTGCTTTCCGATTAATTAATTGCGACAGACCGAGGAAATTATAATAAATAAATAGGCACTAAATGTTAGATACTAATTACTAGCCGTAAATATTAAATATAAAAAATTAGTTATTTGTTATTATTTAATATTCTCGACATTTAATTACCTCGTAATTGATCAGTTACGATAGACAAATAAGTCCACGATAAACAGATAAATATTAATTACAAGCATCAAATATGTGATTATGTCAATAAATATATATTTACATACTTAATATTAAGTATATAAATATATAAATAAACTTTAAACATTAGTTATAATCGTCGCTCTCAATTTGTACTAAGAATAATTCACGACAAATCAGTTGGTTTATTCAGTGCTCGATGAAGATGGACGTTAGCGGAGCACAAAAGAAATTCTTGTCAATGAAATTATCGATGAAACTGGGTCTGATCGATTGCAAAGAAGTATTGATATCCAGTTTGTCCGGTGGACAGAAGAAACGACTTTCCTTGGCCAGTGAGTTGATTACCAAGCCAAAGATACTTTTCCTCGACGAACCGACGACGGGTAAGGGAAAATTGAGAGAAAAATCGATTTCAAGGTTCGCGTGAGAGAAAACAGCGTTGGGAGTGGTTATGATATTTGATGGTGTGTGTGACGCGATTATTTTTCTACAACGACCGAATATGATTGGAGTAAAATTGGAACTTGATATTAAATATACCAACAAAACTATAAAATTTACTGTTAAAATGTAGTGTTAAATGTATTTTATTGACTATATTAGTCAACAGTTGTACAACTACTGAAGTGGTCAAAATGACTAGTTTGTGAATTTTCTTTTTTTATCGAAATTCAATAAATTTGCATTTCTTGAATAGTCTCTTGTCGATTTAAATAAATACGAGTTTGCAAAATCTTTTCCTATCTTGCACGGTGTAATTTTACTGATATTTTAGTCTTCAATAATTTTAGCAATTTTGAACAAAATCATGAAAAATACAAGAAGAAGAAATAAAAAATGAAAATTATATCTTCTGAATTATATTAATTTTTGAAAAATGGAATTTCTCACTTGTTCACTTAACGTGGCATTAAAACTGCTTTTGCTTATTTTTCAATCTCTTCGCGTTTCATTTCTTTTCTCTTTTCTTAATTTTTCCTCGTACAAAGTTAAAAATCGCTCGTCCCCAATGTAATACAAACTCGAAGCAAAGAATCTCGTGATTAAATTCTAGGTTTGGACACGTTCTCGGCGATGCAAGTGGTGCAGACGTTAAGAGCCATAAGCGCCGAGTCCATAATCTTTTGTACGATTCATCAACCAGGAATGGACATATACAGTCTTTTTACCCACGTATTATTATTATCCGACGGACGAACAGGTTACTTTGGTACTCTGGAAGATGCGACAAGATTTTTCTTGAGGTAACTAATTAACTTTCAATCATGTTTAGCACCTACGATATGTTTTATCTCGTAAATTAAAATCTTTGGTGGCAAAAGATTCATCTTCATCTGCCAACAGAAGTAATTAAATTAAACTAAACGCGTAAATTTTAATCAAAACGAATAGGGTTAAACTGAAATTTCTAATCCTAGCTTAAACTTTTTGAAATGTAGTTTTTCATAATTTCAACCATTAGTATTTTTTACCTCGTGCCAGAGAAAGATACTGTAATTTAGATTTGCCCTTTTCATCTAACGTCTAATTATCTTTTCCATTACCCAATGAAATAAATTTTACTAAAACAAAAATTGCCCGAAATAATTATTTACTTGACTAAAGTTTCTCGAAAGAGTATCAACGTTTATTTAAAAAATAAATATTTAATGTCTTCGCGCGCGTTAGCGAGACGAGATCGTGTTTAGGAAAGTTTGTGGACTGTATATTTTTCGCACGCTGAATGATAGGGGTTTGTCCCCTAGCAACCTTATGTCGAGAGAGATTGAACTTTAGCTATCGGAGGTCGTAATGATTCTGAATTAGAAGCCGAAGGAAAGCCCGAACGTCTCCTCGGTTCCCCTTCCTTCGGCTATGGAAAATCGCGGGTCAAGGGTGGGGCACGAAGGGCCAGATACTCGTGGCCGTCGTGGGCGATCTCGCTGGCCCGGGTTCCTCACGTGTTCGGGGAAGTTGACGCCATGCATCAATCCACGGTCAAGAGTATTGTTTGTTTCTTACTTAGGAGAAAGTGCAGCCATGTGGCCAAGGTTTTCTGGCGACACGTTCCAGCTAAGTCCTTAGAAACCAATAAATTCCAGCTAGGTCCTTAAAAACCCAATAAATTATCCCGGACGTGTCTGTACCCAGACCGTAGGTATTGTAGCATGGAAACTCTCCCGAACATAATGTTTGAATAATAAAATATTGTTCCATGAAATTGAATCAATTTTGAAACATTACATTTCGAACGTAACACTAAACCGTTAGATCATATTACTCTCAAATATCATACCGAAATATCTAAAGTATCGTAAAGTTCAAACTGTCGATCGAACACAGTCTAGGTTACGAATGTCCGGTTGGCTTCGACGAGTCCGAGTACTACATAAAACTGTTATCTCGAAGAAATCCGGAAACGTCCGCGACAAATCCCAATTGCGAGGACGCTGGACCCGGGGAACTTATCGATGAGATATGTCGAGCATTCTCACGATCCTCTCTCTCGAGGATTCCCGAAATCACCGATGGTGGAAATCTCGAAATCGAGTCTCGAGAAGGGTAATGAAGAATTTTTTAAGAAGAAAAAAGAAGGGGAGGGGGGATATAGACGACTATTTCTGCAGTGGAAATAATTTGTAGGAAACCTGGATGCACGATACAATTTTCTTGGCTAACGTGGAGGATATGGATTCAAAATTGGAGAACGATGTTTCACGGGTGGATCACGTGGATCTCTTATTTCGTAAGTTATTACGATCAATTTTTTTTTTCTTTTTTGTCAAAAGTTTTTCAATTTCACAACTGGACAGCGGATTTTCATGCATTTATAGTGAATATTTGCAGTATGCAAAAATATGCTAAATAACTGAAGTAATGATATTCGTTTTAGAATTATTTAAAATATTAAAAGTATTTTTGGAAAACAATTACTCGTTCACTTCTCATTCAACAGGAAGGGGTTTAGAAATTGAGGAAATCCATTTCCTTATCCATTTTAATTAGTAACAATTTTAACTTTCACATTAGTATTTGTTAAAAGATATTCAATGTTAAATAAATACAATTGAGAATAAATTAATTAAATATTAAATATTATATATTTGTCGCAGTTCTAATATTAATGATATATATAAATAAAATAAAATTAATATAAATTTAGAAGGAACAAATGTAAACTTGTGAATAATTAACCGCGATTTAAATTATTAAAATACTAATGTAATCTCACAATTACGAGTTTTACTTAAGCAAAGAATAATAATTTTCCAAGAACACTACTCACTTGTATGACAATCAAGCACTTTAAATAATTAAAAAACAATTAGCAGACTGCTCAGTTTTTACCAACGTGAAATGAAGAGATGGAACGTAAAAAGGAATTGTTGTACTCAGGCTTGGATATTTTATATATTTTTCCACATTGCGTGTACTGTAAGTGCAGTTTTGCATCTCTAAATTTCTCATGAACGTGTGTGACGAAAATCCGCGCTCGAATAATCAGAAACCAAAAGCCATTGTGTCCCCTTCGACACGAAATTCAAAAGCGCAGCGTTCGCGATCACAAACTTGCGAATAAGAGAGTAGGTGGGAGAAAGGAGGAAGGTGGTTGTAATTGAAATTAATCGCAGCTCTCCATGGCGGCGGTGGCCACTTTTTACACGGGGATTAATCCGTACACGCAGGAGGGCGTGCAGAACGTGAGGGGCACGTTGTACATGATGAGCTCTGAGATCTCGTTCACGGTGGCCTACTCCGTGATTTACGAATTCCCCGGCCAGCTGCTGATCTACCTTCGCGAGGACGGCGTTTATGGCAGCGGGCCCTATTACATCGCCACGTTCTGCGGACTGGTAACACTATGACTCTGACTTAGCTTCAACTTTTCTAACGAGATCGAACTAGTAGTCTCGACTACTGCCTTTTAACTCGTCGTTAAACGTTTCGAAATCTGACGCAAGTCGGACACGGCTTTCGCTAAAATTCACCCAATAATTTTCTACAACATTGTAGAGATATAACATGATGTTTATTTAATAACAATAATGACAACAAGAAAAATAACACAAATTAACAACTCAAGTAAACTCGTTTAACAACAAAAGTAACTAACGCAATCGACTTTTTTAACAGCTCTCTTTGAACGCTTTCTCGACTCTATTTTACAACTCGCTCGACTCTCCTCTTTTCAAAAAAGAAAAGCGCTCCAGGCCTGCGTTGTGCTTCTCGCGTCACATTCATATTTTCTCGTATTTCTACGATCAGCCATCAGCACGATGAAACAGGCCATATGTTACAATTATACATAACTAAAAGTATAACTAGAGATTGTAATAACCGATACTACGATATTTAAGTCGAAAAACTTGGCGCTTTACTAACTTTAAAACGCGAATTTTTTTGTTTGCAAAATATCGCGGTGTTCACGGCCGCGTTATCACGTTGAAAAATGTGACTTATTTCCGATAACTCGTTCCGTCGCATACGTGTGTTCACTTGTTCGTCAATGATTTCAATATTTATATTACTTTTCACTATTTAAATTTCCCGCAATAAATTTCGTTACCTTAAATTAATCTTACCTCAGTAACCGATACCTCTTCCAATCATTATACCACCGCGTCCCATGGGTCAGCGACTCAGAAGTTGGTGCTTCTTTCGTGCAGCACGATAACAGTAGTGGAGGCCATCAAATCCGTTTAAATTGTTTACGTCTTTTCACCGGAAAATATGAGTCTTCGCCACTTCTTATTCATATAAACGTCTTTCTCTGCAAATTGCAAGCGGCACAGCTTGCGCTCTTACTTTAACCAACTTTTTCGTTGCTGCATTTTCGTCGTTTCAGACAATTTTACAAGAAAAGTCCAACTTTTTGTCTCACAGTCGTGCTTGAGTTTGACACCGCGGTCGTCCACAACCTCTTCTTTTTCCATAATTATCGGGATCTTGTAGTAAATTCGCTGCTTTACGACTTTCGTTAACTGTCTTGGCTATTTTTGTACAACAGAATAACGGTCTTCGTTTAATTGCAATATGTACATTTCAGCTAAATTTAACTCTCTGCCGCGACCAATGTTTACAAATATATTCTTCTATCTTATCACGTCAATACGCACTTAACCGACCGTATTTCGCACGAATGTAATTTACGCTTTTAAGGCCACCGGCAGTATTCACATTTTCGTTTTTGTATTTCTAAGACATTCCGCGTCTCGGTAATAACATTTGACACAATACACGTTATCCGTTATCGGCTAATCCATGCCCAAGGATATTGACGATTTGATAATCTCTCTACTTACGATACATAATATGAGAAAATATAAAGTGTGCTATCCTTTTTTGTCTTGATATATATTTCCACGACTGGAGGTGATACAATCAGCTGTTTATAATAAATATTCAACGAAGAGTTGAAATTTTGTAATAGCACAACAAACTCCTTGAATGATCTCTAAAATTATTAAAAGAATCTAGAAGTTTAATATCGAATGAAGAGCATATAATAAATTAAGAATGCATTTATTTTTAAACAGATGCTTCTTAATATATTTATTCTTAATTCTTAATATATAATATAATATAATATATGTATTTATCTGTTCGATGTTTTAATGCGGACATAAATGTTCAAAGTTAATTAAGACACAGGACATTTACAACGCAATAGTATAACAATATATAATAATAATGATGACAAGAATATATTCATTTCTGAATATACACTTTTTGATATACGTATTTATTCGGTGTAATTCATAATACGTTATCCTCTTTGAATCTCTAATTAAAGTATCTTCTACGAATGATTAAATATTAAAAAGTTTAATTAAATTGTTACGTTGTAAATACAATTTTCGCGATTCGAAGAAATTTGTTAATAAGCAGAATACTTATTTTACTTTCATAATGAACGCGAATGCAGATTGCAACAAGTTCCAAAAAAACATTATTATAATATATACATACAGCAGATAAAAATGTATTTGCAGTCGCTGTAATCACAAGTGCTCTACTAATCCATTTTATGTAACTGTGATTAAATGGCAAAATCTGATACGTTCTAGATATAAATATCTGACCACGAATATGAGAAACGTGTCATAACACCTAGTAGATTTAATTGCAAGAGCAATCATCCCTTCTTTCGAGTTTGCTGAACACTACAATCTCTCGTGTCTTTTCAATTTTAAATGCTTTTAATTGTAGTTTGATTCGTGAAATGAAACTAGAATTTCCTCCGCATCGTTAGAACCATCATTTGGAGATATTGGAGAGTCGTATAAATCGTATAAATAAATAACATGAACGCATAATACAATTATTAATTTAAAATTAATAGGGTTGCAACGCACCCCCTCCTCATCCCTAGAGGTTAACAATCCACTTTTAGAAATTAATAAAATTTCGAACGATCCGTCTCTTTTCTTATTTACTTATGTCATACGCTGTACTAACAAAGTTTATACTATTATGCTATTGCTTTGAATATTATTGATATTCCACAAGACACGTTCAAATTCTATTTTTTCTAAAGAATGAAACATTAAAATAACTTTATTCCACATTTTTTACTTATTTTCCCACGTGGAGCATTTACGAACGATTCTTTGCTTTTCTAAATATTAAAACACTTACACCAATCATGCATTTGCTTTGTGACGAGCAGAAAAACGACTGTTTGAAAAAACCAGTCGAGAATATTTGTCGTAAATTGGGCCAGTTGGATTTTAAATTGAAAGAAAAAATAATGAAAGATGTAACAAATATTTATTGTTAGTTATACTTTTAGCAGTCACTAACGATCGTATAATTAGTAGTAGCTGCCAGCTTAAAATAAATTCAGATAAATAACAATAAACATGTAATGCGACTCTGTTCCCAAAAATTGAAAAAACAAATCATTTCCATACGCGTTATTAATTAAATCGAGTCACTAACCGAGGAAAATATATTTTTCAAATACCGAAAGCCATTCTAAAGGCAGTAATGTTCACAACGGTGATGTATTTCGTAGTGGTCACTCCAATCAATTTATTCAATTTTCTATTTTACTGTTTAATTACATCAACGAGTGCGATTTGCGCTATAGCGTATGGTTTAATGTTCTCCAGCTGGATCGAGGACATTGATTTCGTTTCATTGATCATGGTACCTATAGACATGCTTTTTTTACTAACTGCCGGCATGTTTTACAACCTCAGGTACTGTATATTTCAATTAAATATAGTTTAGTATCGTATCGTTAAAATTCTCGCGAGACTTGGGAATTAATAATAATAAACGCATCTGCGCTGCCAAAATTTAGTGCAGTAGAATACTGAAATTCTTGGTCTGAAATTGCACGAAATTTAATTCCGTAATGTAGGATATGATATTTCATATCG
>KQ435803.1:590607-615724 GCA_001276565.1 Melipona quadrifasciata
CGTTGTAATTTTCAGTCTTCCACGGAATTCCATACAGAACAAAGTTATATATTTACCATTGATTAAATATCAGACTTATACCAATTTATTGCACAATTCAACATCTTGATGCTAATCGACTTATCTGACACTTTGTGTTTCATTTTTCTTCTCTTGGAACATTTATTAAAAGCCTGTTTTTAACATGCAAAATTCAAATAGTTCGCGCACAGCCGTAAACTCACAGAAAGGCAGATTTCCAGTGTCGGCCGCTGTGGGGCGCCCATGCTTCCTTCAAAATGGCGGCAGCTCGGCGACGAAAGTCCGATCGACGCGCCCTCAGTGTCTCGCGGTTCATCGATCAGTGTGGTGTGTGTCGCGTTGTTGCTCCGGTGGATTTTTTTTGGTGGTTTCTTTCTGGCTGAACGTACGCGTATTTCTTTTCGTTTGGTTTCGCAGAGTCGACGCCGTGATCGGTCAGGGGGCTCTTGAATGGGCCCAGCGGCAATTACAAAGGACAAGATGCAACCGAGGATATACTGGATTCTGATCAGTACGGCCGTCATTCTCGCGGGATGCAACGCCGCTACCGAGGTGAGGGCACATACTTACTCTTGTAGCCTTCTTCCTCCCTTCTGTCACTCCTTCGTCGATCGTTCGATCGCCTATTCCCCTGTATCTCGTCGTCGCCCGACAACTTTCGTCCCGAGACGACATTTCGTCTACGAAATCTGTCGAACGCGCGTTCCAACAAGTTTTGAAAAGGAACACGCTGCATCTCCGTGAATTGCTTTTGCGTCCGTCGTTTCTGTTTCTCCACTTACAGCATATTTCCATCCTGGATATATATTTATGTACGTCGTACACGTCGATAATATGCATCGCGTTCTTACACGTACCTTTGGCTTCATACACGTCCAAGTGTCCTAAACAGTTGCGGCGCGACGCGATTCGGACAGCGGTTGTTTACGCTTCATTGCCAATTGCACGAATCTGTTTACTCATTCTATCGTGGCGCGTTTAATGGCTAAGCAGAGTATGACTTGCTCCGATTAGACCTTGAATGCTACAATGTTCCTGTGTACAAATGACTTTTTATTTCGTGGAAGCAGATTCGTAGTTTATAGATTTATCGTATCCTACTTGTTTGCGTTAACCAAGGTCGAATTATACAAAATAATTTTTATTTTGCAAGAATATATTTCGTGTGATTGTTTTTTTTTTGTGAGAAAGGCATAATACGTTAAAGTTAAAAGTAGTTTTAGAAATTAAAAGTACGCGAAAATTAGAAATAGTTTATGGAGCAAATAAATTTGTCGTTTAATTAATAAAAAATCTTCAAGTATACTACATGATGCTATCGTAGAATTTTTATTTTGCATTGCAAAGATATGTTTTGTGTGATTTTTTTTACAAGAAAGACATAATAGTTTAAAATTAGGAATAGTTTTAAGAATTAGGAGTACGCTAAAATTAGAAATGGTTTCTAGAGAAATTAAATATTTATCGTTTAGTTCGAAAGATCTTCAAGTATAGCGTTACTACATGACGCTACCGTAGAATTTTTGATCCTTAAATCGTGAATTGTTGATACGAATTACGTCTTGAATTTATGCTGTTGTTACGTATAATGAATTCAGATAGCATTTCAAAGAGTATCGTAAATTTTCGGTTTCTAAAAAAGATAAGGAAAAGAAATAATTCAATTGAAAATTGACATTGGAGTTCCGAAAGACTGTAAGAGGGCCATATGAGTGTTAAACGTTAACGGTTCGTTCCGAATTGATTCTCGAAAGATACACGGTGTCTTACAACGCATTTTTACCTGACGTAATTGCATAATATGGTAAATCACGGGAAATTACACGCCCCTACGCGGTGCGTGTCGCGAATCTATTATTTCGAAACTCTTAGTCTATTACGGAAGCGGTCTCTTCGATTGGCTACGACAGAATACAAGATACAAATTCTCCTACATACTCCTATACCTGTAGACGAACACAGCAAATACACGCATTTTCAAGATATTTTCAAGTTTGACTAATACAATCAATCGACGATGGCAATCGTGTCTTACATTACAGATAAAATTTCATTAATAAAATTTCAAAATGTGCGCAGAATATGCACATGAAAATCTTCGAGTATTTGTTCAAACACTTTGGTAAACCACTGCACCTGGTGGTTTTTTTTTGTGCGGCATGCTGCACGGTTGCACCACTGGTCTGAACTTGTTGTTTATGCTCTCCTCGCACGGTGGTCGAGATATCGGAGCATAAGGCGCAAAAACGCAAGACCAGAAATATTCCGGCCGATGTTGACGAGTAATTCGAGACTTTGCCGCCACCGTCAGACCCGCATACATTATTTTTTTTTATTCACTTTTTGCAAAGACTCTCGGCTGTCGTTTCGCGTGATCGTAGTGGCGTTGTGGCGTGGCGGTGGACGAAAATAAAATGCCCTTCGATGAAGTATTTATCGACGGCTGAAAAGTGTCAAAAAATTACGCACGAGTGCCCTGCGTACGTTCCATCTCCACGAGATTTATTATCGACCAGGTGTCAGGTATGTTTTTTTCATTCTCCTTTTATGAATAGCAATTGAAGGCTATTGTTAAAAAATACAAGTCACATTTCTACTTTTTATAAAAAAGCGATTGATAGAGGCGAAGAACGTGACAAATCAAATATTTTATCAAGTTCAAAATCGAAAATCAAACTCACAGAGTTTGGTTTTGGAGCTGAATACTTCTTTAGTAAAATCCTGAAATCAACAGAAACATTCTTATCGTGTTCTTCTAAAATTCAAAGTCTCTTTGGTTATCAATCTGGACGAGAAAAATTTGGCAAAGAAATTAACAAAAATGTACCTGTCTGTATATTTTGGTGGTTTTTAGTTGCTTGAGATTGAAATGAATGCTTTCTCGATGGAAAAACTGATGGCAAAACACGCGTGCGTGTTGATTTACGAGAGGGCGGGAACGCAGAAATTAATTGAATTCGTTTTCGTTAATTATTACGAATAAACAATGAAAAGCTCTCGGTTGGCTCTCCAGTTATCGTCCAGACGAAAGTTTCGACCCTTTTGCTTTTGTGACTCGTTCGAACTGAAACCGTGCACGCACGTGCGCCTATAATTCGCTGAAATTAATAAAGCCCTTTATTTACGCGGCGTTGCGCGTATTATTACTTAAAGGCATTACTGCATTGTAGACAAACAATGCGTTGCCGAATGAAATCTCTGGGTGCTGATAAATTCACCGATATATATTCGATTCGTTTGCCCCATTTATAATTTTTCGAAGCGAGAATTTATGCATACGAGCATTATTTTTATTATTTTTGCGTCGCTCGAGATTCAGATAAATGTATTATACTATATATTATATCGTTGATTTATGTTGACGATGTTGTATGATACATTGTTAGGTTAAAGATATTAAATAAAGATAACATTGTAATGCACGAGTCTTATAAATTAATATTAAATTATATTGAAGATACTAAATGTAGATTTAAATATTGGGTTATACGTAATAGAGTCATTCCTAGTTTTCTCGAGGGGTAGTTTATGCACGAACATTACTTTTATTATTTTTGTACCATTCTGTACAATTTACTTGATATTTAGGCGAAGGTATTAAATTGGATTCATATTATGTCAAAGATATTAAATTTAGACACGTTATATGATACGTAGTTAGGTTAGTGCAGATTGGTTTCTTGCGAATCGCCTTAAGCGTGAGATTGAGCACGAATTTTCGTTTTAAGAACGAAGATCCGGCTTATTTTGTATTAAGAATTGTTCAATAACTTTCGTGTTAAACGCACATAGGTGAATATAACTTTTTCACGAAAACAGCCCGGAGAATATATATCGAAATGGTCAGGTCAATGAACTCGAAGGTTGCGAACTTTTTCATTCTCTCTGATATTCTGTTAGAGTTTAATTTTTTAAATTTATAAACTGGAATAATTTACAATATTAGATAGAATAGATACATTAAGTTGTAAAGTATTTATTAAATAATTTCTTCATCTCTCAATTAGTGAGATGTTAGGCCTTTTAAATCATTTAATGTTTCAAAAAATGCATAATAATTTAGTGATATATTCGAATAATGGCATTTAGGTACACTAGAAACATATAACACATAACAGAATATTAGAAACGTTCAATTAATGAAGATCATATTTCATTTTGGAGTGAAATGGATTTCGTTAGTCTGTTTTAAAAACATTAATGAGATTGGTCATGCAGATTACTATTATATTATTAATATCATAATTCGTGCATTATATAGATTGTTAATTTTTAAAGAATAAAGAAGTTACAGATTCGCTTACATTCAAAAGTTTTAAACACAGGTTTCACGAATTGTAAAATTACAATATCAAATAATTGTTCAAAGAGATGATGTACCACATTGAATATTGTATTGCACAGTGTATTTATTCTACCAACTATTCCAAATTACCCTGAAAACAACCAGACCGATACGTACAGCAGAAATTCTTCCGCGCTGTAAACTCCGAAGAGTTTTATTCGAACGTGAAGTCGCTTTTGCGCGAGAAAGAAACGTGGAAACCGGGCCGGAAGCGATGTTGGAAAACGGACGCGGAAGAACGATGCCCCTGCAGTTCCGTTTGTCGGCCATTTCGCAAGGCCGTAACCTGTAGCACTTGCTATATGCCCGCTGTGTTCGACAAGATCCACTCGAACTTGGTCCACAACGTAATCCTATCGATGGTCCGTGCCGTTACAACGGCGATCAGATTTTCACGAGCCACCGTTATTTCATGGTAAACTTTACACTGCTCCTCCGTTCGCGTTCCGCTTTCTCTCTCTCTCCCTTCCGCGCGCGTTTGCAACTTTGCAATTGCCTCGCGTTAGCCGATTGTAATCTCGTCTGATCCTTGGGAGATCGATGATCTTTGGGATGATCGAAGAATCGTGTCTTTGCGAGGACTCTCTTCGAACCTTGGAAGGTTAGGGGTATTAATGTTTGCGTAACGCGCTAAATTGTTAGTTTCGCGAGTGTTATAGGGGTTTAACAGAGCGAGGTTTGTTCAATTTGTTATAACAGCGAATAAACAACGAGTCAACGTTTGAACGTTGAAAATACAAGTTGGTAAAACATATTTATCTTCATTTTTGACGATCGTATCGTCGGGTCGTACGTTGCTAAATTTTTGGGCATTTCATTTTATTTTATTATACATTCTTGATAGATAGAATCACGATAAAACTCGATGAAGCGAAAAATTGCGAAATTCCAATGGTTGAAAGATACCAGAAATTCCAGTTGAGAAGTAAAATTCTCTTTTGATCGTAAAGCGATATCGGCAATCGGAAAATTAACAAAAGTATGCTTATTTAATACAATTATTGGAATTGCGATTTTTGCTTAATAAATAGACTACATTGTTACTTTAGTCTTTGCGAATAATTTTAGGAATCGGTCGCAGACAAAGTGGCATTGGAGTAAGCTTATGAGTACATTCGTCACAATATCCGTTTGACTAAGCATTCCTCGCATTGATAACGAGCGAATACATGTAACTTAAAACTGTAAGCTATACGTGCACTGTTTATTATTCATATTTGTTTGTCAGGAACATTCCAAACCGAACAAAAGGTTATACGATATATTAGATGAATATTCTAAACACCCGTATAGATCACTATTCTAAAATTGAAATATTATACATTAATTTATTGGGATTTTGTGAAAGCTTAAGCAAGACTAATTTGAATGCGTACCTTTCAATTTCTCTACAGAAACCTAACAATCCCGAAAAATACAAATATAAATTGCTACAAATTTCTCACAACTTCAAACTAAAAACTAAAAAAATATTACGTACGAAATATATCTTTGCAGATTTTTATGCATTTATAGTGCAACAATGATGCAATATTATCTAAATTGTTATTATTATCATACGAAGAATATAACATGATATCACGTGTAGTAGATAAAATGATTTTTCAACTCTGTCGAGTTTTAATTTTTTTTATTTATATGATCTTGAATATACGAATATTCTTATAAATAATAGTCGAAAACCAATAGCCATTTTCGTTTCTTCTCCCCGGAACGACAATTTATACGTATTATAACATTACATTGTATTCTTCTTTGTCAACCTAGTAGCTAGTGAAACACGACTAAACATCAAACATCAGGGTCGTTGATCGATGATCGAGCGTATAATGCAATTGAGGTACATTGTACGGGTGAGACGTGATGGCAAGAAGCCCTAAAAGCCCTCGCCTCGGTCATTTTCCATTGTCCTTGCCAGGCATTGTCCTATCGCATCGGTATTCGAGATCAGTCGCTGCAGAAAACGGTCCCTGAAGCCGCGTTTACCGCGATCAACTTCTGATCGAGCTTGCATTAGTCATCCAAAGCCGTGAAATTTATATCGGGTCACGGAAGAAATTCACCAACGATATATGTAACATGTATATTCGAGAACGATTTCGAGGCAATGTTATTTTGATTCTTCAGTTTATTTTTATATCGTCGTTTCGTCTCGTTCTAAATTCGTATGAAGGAAATCACTTAAAAAGTTGTCCTTCCTCCTTCGAAATAATCAGTATCGAAGAAATTGTACAGAGAGCGGAATCGTTGTTGTATCTGTTTTCAATTAATCAGAAATAAACTGCAGCAATGCAATTTCTGATTAATTGAAGCTACAACATTTCCAATTAATTGCAGATACCGTAATCGTTTAAAGACGCAGTATTATCTTAATTATAGTTATTAACGGACGTACTCGCGGGGGAATTGGAACTGTACGCGATTGGAACGGGCAACCGGAACAATTTCGTTACGCGGGATTATATTTTATTTTGTACGTAGTATTTATATTTCACATCGGAGATAGAAAATTGACTAAAGAATTATTTTAACGTTAATTTCGCAATAGTGATCGTTTGAGAGACGAAAAAAAGGCTTTTCCTAGTTATGTGTGAAACATTTCTAATTAATTATATTCTTATTATGGATTCCAACGAGTACGATTTAACTAATTGGAAGAATCGACGAAATAAGTGGAAAGAAATATTTTATTCAAGTCTGAAGGACACAATGACCCGGTTTTTTGATTTCGGCTCGATTCGCAAAATGCCTGAGTCATGCCTGTGGAGGGTTAAGGCCGCGGGCTGTTTTTAGGGGGGATTTTGGCTCGTCAGGGGTTCCCGAAAGCCACATGGTGTCGTTTGCACAACCCCTACTAACGTTCCCTCGCTGATATTTCAGTGGCGAGGATTGGTCCGATGAACAACCTACTCAACCCCTGCTATCGCCGTTTAGGATTTCCTATGTTTTCTTGACGCCCCTTCTTTGTTTTCTCACTACGTTCTCGCTTCGAGTCTCGCGGTTATGAAAGAAGGATCGACGTATACGAGATTTTTTTTTCGATTTTATATTCATTGTTAGCTTGGAATAGACAGTATTTAGAGAAACTAAGAGTTTTGATTTTAGTGCAAAATTATCATCGAAACAGCGACGATAATGTTAAAACAAACAAATCATCAAGCCAATTTCCTTTTCCCCGACAAACAAACTCGCGCGAGCGATTCATTTTTTGGCCCTGGATTCCCTCTACGAGTGGCACATCCTGTTTCCACGATTTCGTTGTTTTTCGCTATTGTATTTGGCTACCGAACGATATAGTAATCGACGTTTGAACAATTTTCATATTCCGTCCCTTTATTTACCTGACTTTGTCGCGTGGAAATTGGAATATCGAAGTTATTCTGCCCAATAATTCTTCTCTATGACGCTCGAATATCGAACCACGCAGTCATTTGGCAATTTATTCGCTTTTCGTTTCCCTCGTTTCATTCTGTTTTCTGTATTCCTATTTTTCCCCCTCTCCTCCCGCAGCTGGATGTACTACGTATAACCGGACACGCGAATTCTTGATTAAAATTAATTTTTTATTCCTGTTTTTTCCCTCCCGTTCTTTTTTTTCTTCGTCGCGTTGGATTATCGTTGAACGTGCGTGTTGCACGCGTATCGCGATTCCAATCTTTCGCTCGAATTCTGTGCGCGAAATTTAATATTCCATCGTTTCGAAATGCGGGTGTAAATTCAACTAACGCTGTTGTTTTTTCCTACCCCCACTTTCCTCAAATATAATCCTTTGTCTTGTGACGTTGAATCACATTCGCGAATCAAATTTCTTGAAACGAGGTTTAATTTTCAACCGCAGTTTTTAATTCCGTGTTACAATACGCGCGTGCGTGAATTATCCAGTGCAAAATGTGCGCAGTATCTTCGTCTCTCGTTTCCACTCAATTTGAAGTCATGTGGTTTGAAATTCATACGGTAATGAAAAGAAACAAACAAAAAGGAAAAAGAAAAGATCGCAAAATCAAAGATAAAATATTTCATTGGTGAACGATATGTCTGCCTAAAATGAGTAAAATATTAAAATTACTTCTCGCCGGCGGAGATTATTTTTTCCAATCAAACTCATCTTTCAACATTGAAAGCGGAATGACGAGGAATTGAGATCGCAAGCTGATGCTGACGAAATTTGAACTATCGAAATGTAAAACTATTAAAAGTAGAATTTCAAGACTGGAAGCGATAGAAAAATAGAAATTTAAAATTATTCAAAGTAGAATTATCAAAATTAAAATTGGCAAAGATCGACGTTTGAGACAGAGAGAAATTTTATATACATACGTATAAAACCAAGATTTTATTCTTCATATGTATATAATATTTTGTTAGTATTGTTTATACGTATACAACATTTTATCGTATAGATTCAGCAATTTTTAATTTCATTATATGCAGTGAAATTTTAGTTTTAATTAAATTGCTGGAAACATTGTTTGTACTCTCGAGTCTTTAGAGGAACATCGGTTAATTGAATCGCTTAATACGTTGAATAAATTGGACACGTTATTAGGTTCCAACTAGAGAGTTAATCAAGCTTGAAGAACCTTTAGATTAATTGCAAACCTTCCACCGGGAATAATAATTATCTTCAGCGTTGAATTGTCCTGATCGTTCCATTAATTATTTGCACTTTCATTTAATTAAATTTAATCGATCTGTTGCCAAGTTTACGTCTCCGGTGCTTTTCAATTAGTATCTTTCGAGGGTAATTTTAAATTGCGAGGCACGCGATCAAATTATTTCTGTCCGATTAAATTCGTTTCAACGGGTGCTTTTGAAGAAAGTTAAGCATATAACGGTTAAGACTCCCGTTAATATTCCGACAATATTTAAATATTAACATTGTTGTAATTTTCGTACAACGATTTTGAAACTTGAAATGTGTTGTTCATTTTCTTGTGAAATGTTTTTACATTTTTTTCTTCTCGGAAATGTTACAAATTGTCACGGTGTATGAAAATATTTAAAATAATTGTTTTTTAATAATTGAATCTGCCATGGACTTGAAGGCTGAAATTTTCTCTTTGAAACTTGCTGTGCGATTTTTTTTCTGTTATTTCGTTGAATTTGAAACATTAGGGTGACACGACGAAGTATTAGGATTCCTTTTGTCGTTTAACGATGTCGTAATGAAATCAAGTTTTAAGAAGGAAATTTCAATTTTCAAAATAATGACAGACCTAGTTGGAAAAAGAAAACTTTTTAACTAAAAGTTTTCACTCGCGCTCGAATTTTTACAATTTTTCGGTAAAAATATCCTCGATTTCCCACCCGTTACCTTAAAAAATTTAATTTCAGTAACAAATTGCAATTACTTTTTTCGCGCGACGAATATACTCGTCATTCACAGCTAAGAAGTTGAATGAAAAAAAGAATGGACAAATAATTCAAGCGTCTCTATTCACGTTAAAAATGCTTATTCTCCAAAGAGTTCCAAAATTTTCCCTCCGAATTTTACTCTTTCGATTTAGCTGTCGTCCGGATAGGTCTGATTTCGCATCAATAGATGCGAAGGAGGCTACCGTGGATCGAGGCTGTTTTGTTTACAACGTCGGTCGACGCTCGGGAACGGTGTATTTCGGGAAACGGAACGTCGCCGTCTCGGAATTTACAATAGAATACATTAGAAACGCGACGTAGTAACATCGCCTCCCCCATTGATGTCGAATGTCATTCAACACTCCCGTATAGTCAGCGCGTTTATGGACAGGCATCCGGTTCAGTCGATTTACATTTTAATTTCCAAACGTTCCGTTTCGTGCCTTCGATTCCAGTTTCATATCCTCTGCTAACCCGCGATGTTTCTTTAACCCTTTGACGTGACTGGAAAGTAAATTAAATGAAATTCGACATGACCGAAAAATGATGTTTTTCTTGATTTCAAAATTTGTCTCGAGTTCAAAGAAAACGTAAAATATATATTAAATTGATATATTTTTTATAATTACTTTCGTAGATTATAGATAGAAAATTAACTGCACGTAGAAACAGCAAATTACAGTAATTGCAAACAAATAATCCAAAATATAAAAGTGTATTCAAATTATATTACGAATATAACACGGATATATGTAAAAAACTGCACGACTTGTACCCCAGTACGATTCGTCTCGCTGAAAGACCCAGAAGCAACTGTTCCGACTAGGAAATGAAGACGACTTTCTTGCCATAAAATTTTATTGATACGTAACGTTTGAATCGATAGAAAACAAATCACAGGCGCGATCGCTCAGTACCAGACAACGCCACTCCCTCGAGGTCTACGCCACGCCCCCTCGCGAATCACGTGACCCAAACGAACCAATCGCTAATTTTCGTTGCATCAGCGTTGCACCTGAAGGCCGATTTTCTGGGTTAACCCCACTAAAATCACTTTCAGTGATAATAATAATTATAAACGTTAATGAAAACATTAATGACAATGTTCGATATTATATTAGAAGCACGTTTCAAATGATATTTATAAATTATACAGATAAATTGTTACTAACGTAATTTACATAACAGAAATATGTAGAAAGATAAATTAGAATTTATTCTGTAACAAAGTTACACGCGTTAGTGTAATGATTCCGTATTAAAACGTTGCGCGCACGGAGTTTAAAATTTACGGAGATTAAAATTTATATCGTCAGCGTAGAGTAAAATTTCATATATTTTATCGTGAAATAAAGACAAAGCGCTATTATCTTCAAAAGATTATCCTCGGTAATTATATCGTGTAATGAAATCCGCAGAAGAATTTCACGAATTCAATATCAGTGCAGAGTTTAAACGCAGAGTTTAAACGCAGTTTATTGAAACGCGAAAGAAATAAAATTGATGCCTGTCCTTCCAAGGTTCTTTCGTGTGAAGAAAATGAAAATATTAATGGAACCGTGGTAATAGATTACGAATGATAATTATAAACTTAAACATCGTAAAATTCAAAATTTTTATTTAATTCAAAAATCAATGTTTCTTTAATCAAAAAAATTAAAGCAAGTAGATGTCATCTTCGTATCAAATCGTTATAAATGAAAAAAATTGATATTTTCTTTTCGTCGCAGAATTGAAAATCGAATATCCGAAGGAAAGAAAGTTGCACGAAATTTCCGATAAGTTTTCAGTAAAAATGACGCGTGACCTTGTCTCCCGCATGCGGCGATAGCGCGCCATAATAGATACGTTTAGCGTCGAAATGGCACCAATTCACCGCGACGAATATTAAACGACGGACGTTAATGGTCTTTTACGACGACTCGTTTAAGCAAGCTTAGGTCAGGTTGGGGCAACGTACTTTCGTCGTGCTGGATAATACATGTGGACGGCAGACTCTCCGATATACGATCGCGGAATATCGCGAAACCATTCGTGCTCTTTCGTCCGTGCAACACGTTAAACGAGTTGCTTAGAAATTTGAAAAATTCAGCAGAAGCTACGGAGACAGGATTCCACTGAAACGACGAGAGTCACTGTTCGAACGAAGTTGTGGAATTTTATCAATATTAATACAAACTTGGAGTTCTTGCTTGCGTATCTTAAAATTATTTTCCAACGTAACAATATGCGTTGCTGTTTTTGCGTGACTAGTAATTATCTCTGAATTAAATTCGATAGTCAATCTTGCAATCGTTAATAATAATTTTTGAAAGATTCTCAAGAGACTGTTGTCAGATCTTAAAATTTATTTCAGTGTCAGCAAACGTACTTACTGCGAGAACTCTTTGAAAAACATTGTAAAGCAAAAGGAATTTCCTTTTAACTTTCAAGAAATTGTCGGGAAAATCGATCGGTTTCGTTCAGAGGGAAGCGCACGAGACATGTCACGAAAAGAAAAGAAACTCTGAATACCGGAGAATACCGCGGTTTCGTCGGTTGACTTAAGATTCGGTGCGAGCAACGCGACCATATAAGGCGCGTTCTTAAACGGCGAACAACAGTCGCCCAATCGGCGTCCCACGAGTCACGTGGCTGCATCGAACGCGGAGGAATTAATTATCCACGCATTCCTATCGCTCCACTAGCGCTATGCTAAATTCCGATCGCAAGAAAATCAGTTTCAGAACGCAACGAATTTCCAAGATAGCAAACGGTAGACTTTTACGCGAGTTTCAATATCTTTTTGTAAATAAAAACGCGTAAATATCCGCGCAGCGAGGTAAAATTAACGACTCGACTCGCCAACGTTAAGTTCATTAAGATTTCAAAAACTTAAGAGAGTTTGCGTAAAATGTATAAACTCGACGAATTACATTATTTCATCATTCCGTAAATCACGTTAATTTTTCCGGTCAATGGTAAATTTAACTTTCGCAGAGGACAAGTGAAACAATTATTTCAAATAATTTCTGTAGAAAATTGTTCTTTTCAATTATTTCTACGCCGGTGTACGAAGTCGATATCAACTCTGAAAAACAGTTGCTTCGTTACAGAAAGGTGACGTTATGATAGAAAGAAAGAAAGAAACAAAAAAAAAAAAAAATGGGAAAAAATATCCTCTCCAATTATCTCTCCACCTTTAAACATTCAAAAACATCGTTTGCCTATTTTATGAAAAATAATTACTCGCACGATTTCCCTTTTTCAAACAACAATTTAAAACAGACTCTCTGTCAAATGATGACAATTCAAAAACTATCGTAGAAATGATAATTAAATAATAATAACAATAATGATGTATACAACTATTAAACAATGATGTAACAATCAAATCAAATTCTTTATTTTGAAAGATACTACTGGTTCCAAAGAATAATCTTCAATTACCAAGTTCTCCCCCTCCCCCTCTCCCCAAAAAAAAAAAAAAAAAAAAAAAAGTAAATGAAAATATCTATGCGTTTAAAAACGTCCTTCCTTTGCAAGCTTGCTGTAATACGGTACAATTGAACCGCCATGCACGAGGGGAAAAAGCGAAAGGAAGGAAAAAATAAAAAAAAGAGAGAAAAAAAGAAGAAAGGGACAGAGAGAGAGAGAGAAGAAAGGAGAAAGAGAAAGAAAAAAAGCTGAAACATGAGCAATTCATAGCGTATCAAGCATGAAGACACGTATTCAACGTGGAAAATTCAGCGGCTAACGAGAGGGGAAAGGGGAGGGGAAGGGCGCCGCGACGGGTGCTTATTAGAGCCGATTCGCGTTGAACGACTTTCTCGAAATTTCAATGTTCTGAAAAAAGCTTGATTCCAAAGTCGGCGGGGGAGAGGGCCTGTTCCCCTACCGTTTAATCTCTTGCGCTGGAATAACGTGTCATGCACGTCGGGAATTTTTTGCCCCAAAATTGCAATATTTTCTTTCTCAGTTTTAAGTATATTTAAGTATAACCCAGTCAAAATGAATAATAAATTTGTTACTTTTCAATAATTTCTATTTATAGTGATGCCATACCGGCGAGTTCAAAAAGAAAGCGACGAATTATTGTATACGGTTTGGTCACTCGTTATGGTCCGCAATCAGTTGCCAGCGCAAGTGGTTAATGACGCATCACTCTCGAAATACTTCAATTTTCGTCCAGGAACTACCCTCTCTGACGTCCCTACTCCTCCCTCCAGTTTTTGTTCCCTTCTCTCTAGCGCCTCTCTCTCTCTCTCTCTCCCTCTCTATGTGTGTATGTGTGTGTCCTGCTCTGCGTTCCTCTTTCTATGCACGTTGTTTTCACAACCGATCGCGTGGCACGCGAACAACGACGATTATCCGCGATACAAATCGACCCACTTGTTCGATCTCTTCGTTGGAAACGTGTACCTACAATTTGCTTGCGTTCTCTTTTCATTCTTCTTGTTCCACGTATTTTACTTGTATTATATCTCGGCTTTACTTGTCCCGTTTCTGCAAGCATGTGATTTTCTTGAGACACGACGGAAGATTTTGCAATTGTTTGGTAGTGTTGCACGAGTAAAACGTACAGACGTGTATAATTTAAAAGAAATCTACGTGTGTACGTGTCTCCGTTCGACTGTTTGGACCACATTAGAACTTTCTTGATCGGTTATAATTAATTGTAATAAATTTAATTAGTGTGTGAATTTAATTTGTTAGTAAAAATATTTCATTCGTGATGTGATGTATTTTCGTACACTGTAATCAATCGTAACTTACAATTACAATATTCGTATTTATCCATTAAGAAAAAGGTGCTCCAAAGTTCTGAGTAGTGGTGTAAATAGATAATCCATTTTTGCCAAAATACAGTAAATGACTTAACATAAATTAATTCACAAATGTAAGTACGATTGCGATCACATTGTTCATATTTCTTTTTTCACGTACTTGAAATTACATTTGTATCAGATTTATATTACAAAAAGTGTTGAAAGATAGATGGCAGTGTAAAATGCTTAATAAAAAATTGCAGATGACGCGTTGACTCAACGCTGGTCCTTTGATTGAAGATTATTTCAGAGATTATTTCGTATAGAAATCTGATGGTTCTTTACAAATTTTATTTGTAGCAGAAATATATATACATATATGTACAATTGAAAGAGAATTAATATAAAATTAAGAAAAATATCGAACCGAATGAATTAAGAAGGAAACTTCCAGTATTGAAAGATGTTTCAGACTGCTCTCTGTATGTCGTTGATAATGCTCGTCCTTTCAAAAGAGGAAAGAATGCGACCCGATCGAAGAAGAATCGAAGAACCATAGATCGAGATTAATCCCGAGAAAATTCTTAGTTTTTTGCTCGTTTATTTCGCGTTTCTTTGTCTTGTGTTCGAGGGATCCTTTTATTTGTCAGACGGCAAAGTAAAAAAGTAAATTGCTTGTCCCCGGTGACTTGTGTGACGAAGGAAATTGAAGCGACTCCTGACGAACGATTTAGATCCGCGAAAATGCTGCCAGCGAATAATTATCTGTCACGAACAGTAGTTAAGCTTGCTTAGAGCTAAACTGCTGCCACCGATGCGTTATTTTGCAATTTCTTCTTCTTTTTCTATTTCTATCTGATAATGCTTGACACGGTCGACCGGGAAAAAAAAATCGAAAAAATCAACGATACTCAAAAGAGAAGGAGATTCGAAATTAATTAGGTTCTTCGATTCGATTTTCCTTTCATTTACGTCGGGTAATTTTTATTTACTATTCACGCGTTAGATATATAATATTTTAGAAACCAGAAAATTAGGGATATCTCGGGAGAGAGAGGCAGATGACTTAAGATCGATTTGAATTTCTTTTACACAAAACTGTTACTTTTCCATTACTAAAAGAAATTTCTCTCTTCCAAATTAGATTAATCTAATTTTTACTTATTCAAAAATTAGAAAAATATAAGAGGAACGAACAAACAGAAGCGTTTGCTTCCAAGAGAGACTAGAGATTGATGAAATTCTCCAATTAGAACTAGAATTTTCATTTTTACTTTTGCAAATATCTCTCTCCGATCGTTTCTCAAAATGTTTCTTCTCGATTAATTTTTACTTTTATCGTAGGGCTAATCCCGATAAAAATAATAAGGCGGACGGTTGCTTTAGATTTTAAGATGAGTTGAAATGGGGATTGCCGCGACACGTCTATAGTTTATTTACGTTTTATCGGAAAGTTGGCTTATATTGGCGAAGGTTTAACCAACGTCGTGCGACGAAAAAACGTCGTGTCGATTATTGGTATCTTATCGACGTCCTTGTTGACGAAGTATCAAACTTATCAGCTTGCCGATAGCAAAAACGTAATGGAGAAAAACTTTTAAATTCGCCGCTGTATACGTAGATACTCTCGACTTTTTTACACAGTTTTCCTCAGCCGGGTACGTGATGGGCACGCTTGCTTTTTTCAGCGAGTTTGATTGCAAATATTCCCGCGAAATTAAGAAAAATACGTAAGAGATGATGGTACGAGTGTTGAGTAATATAATCAGCATCCAATTGCCTGTATTAAAAATTATAACAAAATTCTAAAAAGTCGTGTTAAATCATACTGCAATTACTAAGAGGTATCGGGAAATTGTACTAAAAAAATTACAAATAACACAGATATAACAACTTGATAATATTGTAAAACGAACAATATCCATTCCTCTTGCGCAATATAACATTTTTATCATAATATAACGTCTCAATCGTGTCCGTGATAATAAATTTAATAAAATTATCGGGGCATTGTCGCGACGTGTTGGCGCGAGAACAATGTAATTATTTCGACGAATTTAAGTTTGTTATCGAGGGGTTGGCTCGTTTGAGCATCGACACCGCAATTTTATGAACATTAGAATGGCTGGAGAGAAGGACGTAGGCAAACGGAAATTGGCTCGTTATTTTCGAGTTTTCGCACCGAATCCCCGAGGCTTGGAAAAACTTTCATCCATCTTTCCAGGCTCGTCCCACGGGCGACAACTTTTCTCGTCGTACTTTCCTCCCGTCCTACCACTTTCCTCATCATCGTGCTACCACTCTGTGAGCACGGACACGGATTCGCGGAAATTTTGGTTACCTTTCGTTCCTTTCGTATCCGAATCTCTGCAGAGACTTGTTTGATCGATCTCGGTTGCGAACCGCATAATTTTGAAATGAAGTCGAACAATTCTGCTTTCCGATTTTTATTTCGTTGCAATTGATTGTCTCAGACTTCTACGTGAAGAGGGTGGATAAAATAATAAAAACGTAAACGTAATTATAAGTTATTTACAACGTGTAGTGTAGGATTAGTAGCTGATTGTATTGCAAAGCTAACAATCTTCAAATAAAATCGAGCAATTTTACTGATTTTTATTTTATTATCATTGGAATAATAGGACTGTGTCGTGAAGGGGATGAATGAAATAATAAAAAATGTAAATTGCAAGTTATTGTGTTATTGTGTTTAGAATAGTAGTCGATTGTAGTGTAAAACAAACAATGTTGAAGTAAAACAATATCGAGCAATTTTACCGATTTGTATTTTGTTGCAATTGGAATAGAATTGTCCTACAAGAAGGGGATGAAAAGATGAAATAATGGAAACGTAAATTGTAAGTTTGATTATTTATATCGAGTTTGTATTAGTAACTGATCATAATGCGATCCGTATAATCTCGATGTGAAGTTGAAATATTTATTTCGTTGTAATTTGAAGGTGGAATTGAAATAGGACCGTGTCACAATCCTACACGAAGGGGGTAGGTAAATAAATTCTAAATTATTTATAATGTACAAAATCACGTTGTGTACGCACGATTTGAATCTTTTACGTCCTCACTTTCTCACCCGGTGCGTGACGCGTGAAACCATGTTGGAAAAGAAACGAACTCACAGCTGTGGAGGCTTCGCGCTTTAAAACGGGACCAAGTGGATCTTTATAACACGATCCGTTTTCCACGGGGTTGTATCAGTTTAAATTATCGACGATTTCTCACTGTCGTCGGTGCAGTTATGCTCCTCACTGCATGTCACGCGAACGGATTGCAGTAAAACAGAAATATACATTTCAGCCTTTGCGTCGGTAATTTCAGCGACCGACGGAACCAACAATAAACCCATTCTTTCCAACTAGAAATGAAACAAGGTGTCGATATCTCGATCGTTTTAAATTGATCTGTCAAGGAACGAACGATAAAAATGACTCGTATTAATCTGCATAAAGATCGCACGATCGAACAGCAGTACGAGTCCAGGGGTGAGAGGGTTGAAAATGTATATACTTTTCAATTCTCAAACACGCGTGACACGTGTTTCTTTTAAATACGCCGACGTCTCTCGTTTTCGAGCGGAACGCGAAAAACATCCCGTGGGAAAAACGAGAAGAATCGACGCGATATCTGCGGGGATCTTTCGCGGAGAGATCGGTCGCAGTTGGACCAAAACGGGAGGATCTCGATGCTTGCGCGCGATATGCAAAACTCGATTCCACCATTTTATGGTGCATAAATATGCATTAAACCCCGACCTGGTGTGTACGCGTTTCTCTTTTTTTCTTTTTTCTTTTTTCTTTTTTTTCTCTCGTTTTTTGCCCTCCCCGTCGAGCGGAATTATTTGTAGCGGATTGTTTCACTTCCCGATAGTCCTGATTTAAATCGACAATGAAATCAGATAAATCCCCATCGACTGTTGATTCAACGGCGACCGCCAGTTGAATTCTAATTATGTCTACGCTCCTCCCATTGTTTTCCCGTTCTGTTAATTCGATTTTCGATGGGAAACAGCCAGAGGGGCTGGGTACACCGCCATGTCGGATCGAGCACTGATTTACCGATTTACCAAGACGATCCAGTTTAGTGTATTAAGACGACGCGAAAAACATCTAGATCGGAAATGCGGAGTGCGTGGTATTACTCAACTTTCAAAATTATCGATTAGAAGAGGCTAGAGAAGATCAATCAGAAAAGTCCAAGGGAGACATTTGCTTGAAAATTTTATGAAAATTCCTGATTTTGGCAGAATTTAAGAATTATGCGAGAGAAAAGATTTAAGTAGCAAGAATTAAACGCGCAAAAGAGAAGAGAGAAATTTTTAATTTCACTCTCGGAGGTGTTGTACTTGTACTTTTTCGAGTAAAGCGCACATTAACACTTTATAGGCGACCCGGGTCGTTCGTAATCCATCCCGGGGCATAACTTTACTCGTAAATTTTTCCTTCGAGGCAAATTTTCATTCTCCTTGAAAAACATTTCAAAGAATGTCGTTATATTTAGTAATCTAAAATTTTCTCACATTTTTTTGAAGGTCTAGAGCGATAAAAAGAAAGAAAGAAGGATTCAACCTCTCTGCGATAACACGCTCGCCCACGAAGGATTAATATTCTATACTAACGCCGACGATTTTAAAAGGGTGAAAGGGACATGTGGGAGAGGAGGGGATTTAAAATTTCATTCTTGGAAATTGCCATGACGGCGTGTATTCTCTCTTTCTCTTTCTGTCCCCGTCTATCCGTCTGTCTGTCTGTCTGTCTGTCTTTGTTGCTTGATTTTGCTATTTAAAAAAAACGAGCACGTCCCGAATGGTTGAATTGTTCGGCTTTGTTTTAGTCGACGTTGCTTTTCATACGTTTCGAGAGGGTTTTAATGGATTTACGACGTTTTGTTTCGTCCGTTCACCTTTTTTATTTCGGCTTCGTTTTGTTAATGGGTTCGAGGACTCTTGCGTTCCCGGTACTGAAGATTCCAGGTTCTTTTTTTTTTCTTTTTTTTCTTTTTCTCTTGTAAAAATTGTCAAAGGTTGTTATCGCAGAAATTTCACCCCCCTTGCGAATTTTCTCTCGATATCAATATTTTTACATTATTTAATGTCGTTTTACTCGATGTCATTTTAATTTAGCTTCATCGCAAATAATCGTCTTTTCTAACTTTTATCTAATATCAAATAATAATAATACGATAAAACTGCATTGCGATACGAACAAAACAACTGACTATTTAATTTCGTGGATTTCTCAAATAAAGAAATTTCCATCCTCTTGAGGATAATTGAATAATTGATCCTAATGCTTACAAACAGGGTGTACGTTATTTCTGTCCAATTTATTTTACTCTTCGTAGCATGATCTTTCAATTTCATTTTTTCAACACATAATCTCAATTTATCCAAATCGTGAATACGTAAGTTTTAAATGTTCAAAAATAATAATTAAGGTTATCGGAATTGAGAGAACGAGAACTGGAAATTCAAAAAAAGAAAAAAGTCATTCGCCAAGGAGACGAAAGGAAGGGAGGGGGAGAGGAGAGATAATTCCGGGATCCTTCTAGGAAATAATGTAATTCAATGGAAGTTATTGGAGGATAGTTTCAGCTCTGGAAGTTTGGTTGCTTGCGCGCGGACGGGGGTAATTCGTCGCCGGGATAGAGGAGGAATTTATCGCGTCGTTCGAATTCATCGGCGTTGGCCTATGGATCGTTATTGAAAGCGGCGGGGAAAAGTATAATCCTGTTAAATCCATCGCTCTTGATTCGGGGATCCGTAGATTAAATTGAACGAGCCGCGCCAATCGAATTCACGCGCGCGGGCTCGTCTAATTCAATTGAGAACCTGGCCTGGATTGGCCGGTTTTAAAATATAAAAAGCCCGCCGAGCCTTTTCACCGGGCGAGTGCTTTCCCGTCCGCGTCGGATTGTTGCGTATTTCGAGAACTATCAAGTGCCAGCATCTGGATGGGAACAAATTTGTTCGAAGAATCGACGATGAGTCTACTCTGGGAAAAAAAAAAAAGAAGAATTAATGTAGAATCGTAAGAAAAGTAACACGGATCGAAAGTAGACGTAAAACGCTGGTACGCTCTTAATTGGTCCAATCTCCTCACGTGTCAATTGTAGTTTGACATATTTGTCGTTTCAACGTACTTTCTAAACTTACTAAACTTACTTCTCAATCTCGAAACACGTTCTCTTCTTTTCAATTTGTGGCCAATCTCGTTAGAGGCATTTTTTGCAGAGTTCACTATAGGTAGATCCAAATTTCGCAAACGTATAGTCAGTATGCTCTCGTGAAACAGGCTGTGCATATTCGTTCGTTTTTTTTATTTATTTAGAAGTTATTGGCCGATCGAGAATTTTACGTTCACACATGCAAAATGCAAAGTGTTTTACCCGCTCTGCGTGGGAATTTTTAGAAACGGTTTAATCGGAGATGGAATTTCGCATTTCGTGTATAAAATATAAAATGTAGAATTTTATATCCGTTTTATATCGAAATATCCTTTAATAACAAAATATCCTTTATTGGAAAAATGTTTAATTGAAATAGAATTTTATGTTTCATGTACGAGCTGCAGAATATTATATAAACTGCGAAATATAGAATTTTATATTCCGTATAAAATATATAATTTGTTACGGGAATGATGAGAATGCCTGCCTGTTGTCGAACGGTTCGTTAAACATCTATTATTGAGTGGTTCATCGAGGTAGAATTTTGTGTTTTATATTACGTAAAATTTGGAATATTGCGCGGGACATGTAAATTTATAAATTATGAACTTGCACAGTCCCCGACTCTTTCTTACGTATTTTTTCACCATTATTTTAGTTTACTACATTATAACAATACATTTCATTACATCTTTTACTACTATCTAACAACATTTCCGATCGAGCATTCCCAATTTCTTCATTCTTCCCTCCCTTATGTATCTTTTTTCTTTTTTTTTTTTTTTTCATTTCTCGTCAAAGGTAAGGATTCGAAGGATTTCCTCGGAGGAAATTCCTCGATAGACGATACACCTACCAAGGAAGGTTTCGTTTCTCTCGTTAACTTCCGACACGGCGTGCCAGAGGCGCGAACCTGAATCGATACGCGTATCAGAAATCCTTCTTTCCTCGCCTTCCTGCCCTTTCATTTTTATTTCGTACGCGCGCCACGCCGATCGGGAATACCTTCGACCTCATACGGCCGTAATACGGCGAGAAATTTCTCGTTAAAAGACGATTCCCCCTCCTTTCAACTCTTGATAATTCCTCTATTACAGACTTCTTCCTTTCAACTTTGCCCTCTCTGCGTTGCGCAATTGTTTCCGTCCTGTTTGTTACCGTTACGAATTTACCTTTAGCAAAAGATGGGCTTTTAATTTTTATATTTCTTCTTTCTTTTTATTATTATTATTGAAAGAGATTCATTCTAAGAAGAAAATTAATTTCCAAGAAACTGAGCTTTCCAAACACCTTTGTGTATTTATTTAATCATTTTATTTCGTTCATATTTTGTACTACGGCTTAAATATAAATATTAAACTAGTATTAAATACTAAATAATAATAATATAAATTTTGTACTATGGCTAAATATAGTTTTCAAAATTCAACGACCTCTATAATCTGTTATCAAAAACATTTTAGTCAAAAATATGATCGTTTCCCCATGATTTCCATTCGTTCTCGTTACCATAATTACGGGTCTCGGTTAAATTCGAGAAACGTATCAAAGAACCCTGGACCTGCACGAATTTAAAAAATTTCCTCAGGCCTCTCGTTCGTTGAAACGAACTCGAAGTCAAGAGAAGAATCGTGAAGAAATTCGAAGCGTCGCGAGAGAGAGAGAGAGAGAGAGAGAGAGAGAGAGAGAGAGAGAAGAAAAAAAGGCGAGCAGGTACTTGGTCACGCGAAATTAAATTGCAAACAAATCTTCCGGCCCTCTCGTTTTCTCCCATCTCTTCCCGGCCGTCGGAGTTATTACTTTATCAGCGTTAAACGAGCTCGATAGCGGCCCCGGCCGAAAGACAAAGTCGAAGTCGTTCGCGGGGTTAATTAATTCCGGTTTCTCATCGCGTATCGCGAGCGCCGCGAAGCATTTGCATAATGGGAAATTAGAAGAGGCGCGGCGCCGAACCCTCGCCTTCGCGTATATTACTTCAAACTGTCTTAAATTATCCCGTAACGGCGGAGAACTCGCGTGCGAGGATTGACTCGCAATTTGTCTGACTGACGTGAGTTTCCGAACACTTCTCGCGTTAAATCCAGAATCATTCTCGTTGCATTTGGTTTGCTGATTCTTTCGCGTTTCGGAACTTTGCTATTCGACGTTTCTGTAGTACCCGGAGTATCCGCAGTTTTAACAGGTGGCGTTGCGCGCTTCTTCTTTTTGCTCCCGTGTTCTTTAACCTCTAAGCTACCGAACGCCATTATGGCTCGCTAGTTTCTCGGTCGAAGCTGTATGCAACACTGTTGCGTTGTTGTGATTTTTTTGAAATCCTTTGTAAAACAAACGTTAACTCTGTTATTCGTATTTTTTTAATTTCGAAACTTTCATTTATTCGAAATGTAATTACCTTTGTGGTGCACAGCACAGTCGGATATAAATTTCATACTTGCGCTTTTTTGCAGAGAGAAGTATAGCTTTGCGAAAGACCTCGTCTCGACCTTAAGATTTAAGTTAGAATATTATACCCTCGTTTTCAAAATTTTTTGCGTTGTGCGAAAAATGTTATTTAGTCTTTCCAATTCATGAATATTGGAATGTTTCACGATCGTTTACGAAATTGTTCATATTAGGATTATTTTTATACTTTTATTTGTTGTATTTAACAACTCCACTGTGTCAAATCCAATTCATTATAAAAGTACGAAACACTATTAGTAGATAATTTTTCATCTTGCGCGTTTCTTTCTGGTAATATTTCACGAAATTTCGCATGAAATTCTCATATTCAAGTAATCTTTCTTCTTTTTTTTCGTTTCAAATTTTCATCGTGCTTTATGTTTCTCTAATATTTTGCAAGTCATAAAGTCAATATCCGAAAGTCCATACCCAATAATCTCAATATCTGATTCTTGGTGTACTAAAACTCAATATTCAATTCTTGGTATTTCATAACGTTTCCAACGTATCTCGTAGAAAAGATTACGCGGAATCGTGTGTAGGTTTTTCCTTCGATTTTCGTCTTTTTATCGTCACAATTTGACTAATATGCCACGCATTAAAGTTACCAGACATTCCACGCAAACATACGCGCGTGTATTTAATTTAAAAAATTAAAAATCAATTGAAAAATCTTACATAGTCGTGACAATCGTGTCTCGTTTGAATGTTAACAAAGTTTTAAAATGTTTGCGAATAAATATGAGAAATAAATGTAAAAGTTTCTCTGATTATGGGGCAAACTGTAGTTTAGATACTTTCGTGAATACGTTGCGAATGAACGGAACTTTTCTAGATTAACCTGGTTCGAGGAACTGTCCTTTGTCTAATTCTCCGTTCTATGCGAATGTTGCGTCATCCGGCCGACCTCCTCTGAAATTGAGCATTGCATTAAACCGATAATCCTGACGCACAACGATGTTTCTGATACCTCGGGATCAACCAGTCTTCAGATTTATATCCCAAAGGAATTCATCACCCGCGCGCGTGTGTGACAGTCGCTGCTTGTTTATTCCGCTGTTCATTTCTGTTTGTCGTTCTCCGTCACGGCTAAACGCAGGGGATGAAAGATAGCCTGAAGAGAGGAGAATCGAGATTTTGTGAAATTCTCGGGTTTCTTCGGGGAACTTTTCCCAGGGATGATATTACCTTGGAATTGGCCTCTCTTTTCTCTCTCGTTCGACAATGTCGATTTGTAGATCAGCAAAGTTTTACACGGTATTTGTTTTAAAGGAGAATCGACGCGCCCAATCTGTGGAATTTCTGTACGACTCTTTGGTGAAATTTTCGATCTTTTCAGTTTCTAGATTCTCTTTTGTAGATTCTTCAGTTTCTCCCTGTTTGAATCTGATTGGCGGATTGTCGATTTTTATGCATTCATGAGAAATTGGACGATGCAAAGATAATTTGTAGAAATATGCAAGAAGTATACAAGAATATCTGGAGTGTGCATTATAATTAGTAAAAATTTGAAGGACAGAAAATAGAAAATTGAGTAAAAATATTAATTGATAGAAAATATTCAAAGTATAATGCTCCTTATAATTTTTAATAACACACATAATAATATAGTATTTAATATATAATTTGCTAACAAATTTCTCTCTAGATTTCATTTTCCCCTACTTAGATTCTGTTTCTTCAATTACGTTCTTGAAAATTTGAAAATGCATAAAAACACGCGGTCCAGAGATTGTAATTATAATTTTATAATCTTCGATGGCGCAATTGCTAATAATATAACACGATGTAATTAATTTTTAAAATTAATAATTTTTATGAATTCTTTGTTGCACTTTTGCAACGTGATTCAGTTGTTGCTACATTATGAATATTTCGAATTTTCTGATCTCGAAAAGGAAGAAGAGAGACATTTTCAGTTCAAATTTCAAAAATTTAATTCTCAATTAATCTTCCAACTTGAGATTAACAGTTTATTCGCATTTTGTACGCGAATGAAGTTTATAACAAATCTGAAAGCA
>KQ435803.1:672827-685760 GCA_001276565.1 Melipona quadrifasciata
TATTATAAATAAATGACGCATCTATATATTATAATCAAGAAAACCAGAGAGTAAATACTGACAAAGCTGATGACAAAAGGAAACGAAGAATAATATTGTAAAATGAAATTTGAAAAAAAAAAAGGAAGATTGATGGAATACCGTGACTTTTGAACAAGATTTAACGGAATATAGGGGGCAAGTGACAGTATCAAACGCGGAGGAATATTCGCGAATTACACGACAGAAGAGCGAAAATTAACGGCGATGGCATGTACGAGATGAAGATGAATTCCATTAAGTCACTCGGGGGTAGAGGGGGGGAATGATATTTAAATATTTAGACGGAAGCTGACATCATGCTGTGAAAATTTCATAAAACGGAGAATTGTGTAAAATTCATGAGCTTCGATGAGCGCAAACAGCATGCGAAAAGAAATGAAACGGAATAATGAAAAGGAAGTGGGAAAAATCGCGAGGAATACAAGATATAAAAGGGTTGAAAGAATGTGTAAAAACTGAATAAAAAACTGTACCGTGTCATTTTTGAAAAGAGAAGGTGAAAAAGGAACTTTATTCGGTAACGTAAGTGTTGAAAAATCACTGGAGGATGAACGATGATCCTCTTGCGACCTGGGGTGAAAATCAGAGAGAAAGGAGAAGAAAAGGGAAAAGAAATACCTTGGAGAGAGCATTAACGACAGCAACTGAAAGTGTCAGAAAAATCATCGCGAATCATTCTCTTTTATCGAATCTTTCGAACCAAGTGAAGATGGGAAAAAAAGAAGAGAAAGAAAAGCAGAAGATGAGGAAAAAAGAAGAGAAAGAAAAGCAGAAGATGGGGGAAAAAGAAGAGAAAGAAAAGCAGAAGATGGGGAAAAAAAGAAGAGAAAAAAAAGTGAAACAAAGTCGGGAGGGTCGGGAGAGTCGAGAAACAAACAACGGGAATGGAAATCGAACGAGATATCTCGAAGAAATTCATCTCGCTGGCAGCGCCACCCTCTCGATGCGAAAAAGCGACACACAATAACGTTCGCTGGCGGCAAGCGAGTATAAATTCGACGTTTTTACGGAGCTAGCTGCTTTTTGTCTAGCCTCTCGTTTTGTGCGACGGGCTCGCGAATACGCCGGAAATAGCCTCATCGCTGGCGAAAGGAAGTCGCTCTGCCCGCTTTCTCTCTCTCTCTCTCTCTCTCTCTCTCTCTCTCTCTCTCTCTCTGTCTCTTTTTTTTTCAACCCTTCTTCATCGAGTCGCGGTCGTCGTTATTGTCCTGGAAATGCGATTTAATTATGAGCCTCCGGGCGTCGCTCGCTGGAAATATGTCGGCGCTGGTCGCACGAATCCTGAATTTCGACCGGTCGACGCTGTTTCGCGGTTTTTTTGTTCGCGGAAACAACCGTTTTTTTAGAACAGTATAGATTGTTCCAACATTTTAACTCGAATTTTCTCGAGAACGAAGCATTGTACGGAACAATTCTCTTCATACATCTTGTATATTCAGCAGCGATCTACAAAGGATTAATTCGCATAATCTCGAAACGTTGACGTAACGTGATTCGGGGCTTCCATTCAAACATCACGCACGTTCGTTTCACTCCAACACTGTACTTCCACTTGAAATCCGACTGGCCGTACCGAGCAACAATCTGTGTCTGAGAACAACACCCTCCACCACGTGGACGTGTGTCTGGATGTGTTTTAAGCCTAGCCGTAGCTTCCAGGCCGTCGAATCGTGCCTCGAAACATCGATTCTCAATTTGGCAACAGGCAGAAAAGCGGAAAGACTGTTCCTTCTCATCCCCTTTCCTTTTCTTTCTTTTCTTCTTCTTCTTCTTTTTCGTCTTCTTGTTCTTCTTGTTTTTTTTTCTCTCTTCTCGCAACGTCCTTTTGGCTCCGTCCTCGTTTTTCCATCGATTTCGACGTCACTCAGCCGTGACACGGCTTTTCCCGTCCCCGTCCAGCCCCTTCTCTTCTTTCTCCAGCGTTCGTCGATGGCTACGTCTCCTTCTTCCCTTCGACACGGTCCCCGAAGCTTTCTTTCCGCGCCTACTTTCGCTAATGCCCCCTGTCCTCGTTTGTCCTCCGCGTTTTCCTCCGCTTCCGCCGCCACGTTAATGCGGATCTCGGCCTGTACCGATCGAATCCTCCTTTCCTTCGCGGATATCGACGGGATTATCCAACTAGTCCCTTCTTTTTTTCTTGTCTCTTTCGTTTCGTAGTCTTCTTCTTTTCTTTTTCTTTCCTCTTTTTTCCCCTCTTTTCGTTCGTTCTAGTTCTGGTTTGTCTGGTTTTTCCATCTCGTAAATATTCTTCTTACGATTGAACGCTCGATCTTTGAAATATTCTACGTATAAATCATTATAAATGCAAAGAGAATACTAATCGTTGTAAATAATTAGTAAGGAATTAGTAAGCACGAGTAATTATTTTATACTTGTACATAGTATGTGTTAAACACATTACGAGTTATCATGCTCGTATTGTATGTACTATATGTATAACACAAAATTTTACACATACACATATGACATGTCGTACTTCTATGACAAGTTCAAATAACACGTATGAGCATGTACGTAATGTACATAAATATAACAGCTAACTTATACATACATAAAATTATTACACGAATGATGCAAAATGCTTCGTATAACATATCGTACTTTTGTGACAAATTCAAATTACGTACACATAAAATTGTATCACGTATTAACATACATGTGAAAAGTACATACATATATACACATGTGACGCAAAATGTTTCATACATATACGCGTGCATCACACTTTCAGGATCATACTTCTGCGTGTATGTTTAAAAATTTTAAATTAGAAAGAGACAAATTTTTGTTTTAATTATTTCATTACTTTTATTATTTCACGATATTTGTTTTATCCATTTCATTTTACTAACAAAATAAAATAAATAAAACAAATAATTACTGAGGTGACATCGTACTTAAATCCAGCCAACAGACGGATTTCGTCTTTTTATAATTTGCTGATAATTATAATGAACATTTGGTATACATTATATGGTGCGATGTATAATAGTACATCTGATCAGACGTCTAGAGTGAAAACTGTAATAACGACGTAAGAAGAACAGAACAGGAAATTTCTTCAATTGACACTCAATAATTCACGTAATTCGGAATAATTCGCATAAAGTAGATTTCTCATTGCCTTTTACGAAAGTTTAAAAAATGCTGGAAGACATTATTTTTCCAGAGATTGAAACTATGTATCATTAACTCCTGTATATTATACTTGTTCTAGCAAACCCGCAATGCACATTGATGATTGCTTTAAATTTATTTAAACGATATCCCACGTTAAAACGATATAATCGATAAAATTTCGTATTAAATACCACTCGAATGATCATTTCCAACGCTATATCATTTTATTTGAAGTGATGTTTCGTAAATAAATTGCTGGCAAATGATGAATAAAAGAAATTTGTCGAGGGCAAAGTGTTAACCTCATTGCGCTGGAATGACGTAGCACGCACGTCGAGAATTTTTTGTCCCAATATTGCAACATTTTCTCAGTTTCAAGTATATTGAAATGTAACCGAGGCGAAACAAATGATAAGTTTATTACTTCTTAATAATTCCTATCCAGTGATATCGCACCGACGAGTTCGAGAGAAAAAGAAAGCGACGAATTATTGCATACGGTTCGGTCACTCGTTATGGTCCGCGAACCAATTGCCAGCGCAAGTTGTTGCTTTAAGTTAAATAGATTTATTCGTGAAATTTGTAGTTACGGTCTTTTTTTAATTATTATTAATAATTTAAAATTGTTATTATTCCGCGACAGAATATTCATTTTCCAAAGAACGTCTTTTTGCACGAGTTTTACATTTCTTTTTGGTAGATTTTTTTTGCTACTTCGACTCTGCGAATTATTCGTTTCAAAGTCTTCTATTCTCGACGTATTCTCTCTCTTTTTTATCAATGACTTAGTTATAAAGTTATTTTTCAAAGAATGTTTTCGTGATTTAAGTCATTTTTCTAAGAACTGACGTTATTTACCTATTCGTTTATTCATTAACGCGAGTACTATAATTAGTATAAAAAGCGGAAGAACTGCATTAAAATAACAAATAAAAATTCGTAGAAGGTTATGATTATTTCCAACAAATTATTTATTTGATTTGATTTATTTGTTAACCTCTTGCGCTGGAATGACAGAATTTTTTGTCCCAAATTGCAAATTTTCTCAGTTTTAAATGTATTTAAGTATATGGGTATAACCCGAGCAAAACAAATAATAAATTTGTTACTTTTCAATAATTTCTATCCAGTGATATACCGTTCGAGTTCAAAAAGAAAGCGACGAATTATTGCATACGGTTCGGTCACTCGTTATGGTCCGCGAACCAGTTGCCAGCGCAAGGGGTTAATGAAATAAAAATTAGCAACTATTATCAAAATAAGTCAAGTACAGCTACTCATTTCCCTCCATTAAAATACATAACATTCCGTTTCATAAAATCTCCGCGTTATCTCGTCTGATTCTCCTTCGAAACTTCCCTCCGTCCGCCGCTATCGCGCGCGTATCTATGCGTAAAACGTCACGTCGTTTCGCGGAACGGTTGATTCCACTGGTTTCGCGGAAGTGAACGAAGGCGGAAGTCGTCCGCGATGCCGATCATCCAGAGCGTTTTCCCTCCCTGTTGCGCGCGTATTGCCTAGAGTTCCTCGAGCGACGGCGCGTGTGTGCGCTCCGAGCAGCCGAGATGCAATCTGCGATTCCGGCGGCTTTGATCGGCAATTGGGAAATTGCAGGAATTAGGCCCCGTGACGTCAGCCGGCCGGACAATATTACCGTGATTGGACACTTAGAGGCTGGCTCGAGCGAAGGTCACTTTCGTGCCCGCGGCCTTTCGTCCCGACGACGAAACGGCGGAAAACCGCGACAACTGTCGTTTAACGCGCTCGAATATCACGATGACACCGGCGAGGTACCGCGCGCTGCTTCTTCGACAATAATTGGATAATTTCGAATCCTTGGAATTCCTGGGGTTAGATCTGGGTTGGGAAATGAAGAATGACGCGAAGGGATCGACAATAGATTTGAAGATTTGAGTCTCCATGACTTTACCATAACTTCCTGAAATTTCATTTTTTTTTTTTCGTTTTTTTATTGAACTTTGATTGTATTAAGCGTAGAATAATTTTCTTCGATAATAATTGAGAATTCTTGGAATTTTTCGGGAAGTATTCAGGTTAAATTTGAATTGGAAAATAAATCTTCTATAATGACTTCCCTAAAACTTGATGTTCTTGATTTTTTTCGTCTTTTTACGGAATATTAAGCTTGGAACAATCTTCTTCAATAATAATTGAATAATTAAGAATTCTTGGGGAAATATTCAGGTTAGATTTGGACTGGAAAATAGGAAGAAATGAAGCGAAGAAAGGGAAGAATTTATAATGGATTTTAAGATTGAAACCTCTGCTTCACCATGATATAAATCTACTTCAGAAACTTGATTTTTTTCACCTTTTTACTGAACTTTGAATATTAAGCTTAAAACAATTTTCTTCAGTAATAATTTGATAATTAAGAATTGTTGGAGTTCTTGGGATTCGTGGGGAAATATCCAGGTCAGATTTGGATAGGGAAATAAGAAATAACCACCAATCGTGAGAAGTGTTTTTCAATATTTCTACACACTATGACGATTTATTATGAAGATTTTCGAGAAACGAAAGTGTCTTCATTCTCCGATCGATTGTATGATGTAAAAATATTTTGCAACAAAATGAACGATGCATTTCAAAGATAGAAGCTCGAAACTCGAGGATAAGCCCAATTTTATCATTGCACAATTTTTTTTTTCAAGTGCTCACTTTTCGAATATTTATATTGTTACTTATATTGGAGAAGTAAATGTCGCGAACCCTCAGTTCTGCACCTGTTGAAAAGTAACGCAACGTTTCACAAGAAAAATCTGTCGAATTGATACAACGGATGGACGAGAGTTCAATTCGAACGGAAGTGAAATCAGAAGGAAAAGGATAATTTGATAAAGAGAAATGAAATGGTTGTTAATTGGAAATAGAGAAGATAATAACGGATGAAAGGGAGAGAGAGAGAGAGAGAGAGAGAGGAAGAGAGAGATTTATACGAAATTTCCAAGTTCTTGGATATCTGGTGTCGCTGAAGCGAAATTCACGAAACTCTCGATAACAGGCTAACCTTCTGTATCCTCCGTACTGTCTGGCTGATTCAATATTTGCCAAGCCATGTAGAAAGGGGATAAATGGTACAGCTATTATTCCTTATCCCTAGGAATCTTATCTCCGGTGACAGCTACGTGGCTGTAATTACTTGTGAAAGTTGGCGAAAGTTTCGAAGAATTGAATTAGTTGTTATTAACGATGAACTTAAAATTCGTGGAAGAAATAACAGTTTTAACTAAATTAACTGTGGAAGTTGAAATAATTCCAAAAAAAAACTGAACGTTAGTGGAGGTGATATTATCAGCACGAGGGACAAACACAAAGTTCGTAAAAAGGAATAATTGCGATTAATCGTGGAAGTTGAAAAAGTTTGAAAAAATGGAATTAATGTCATTAGCAAAGAAAATAAATTTGTATGAAATCTATATGTCGGAGGCATTCGTAATAAAATTCCTCGTTCTTAAGAATTTTAACAATTTAACATATATAAATCGGAACAATACTAGTGAACCGTGGATTTTTATGTATATTAATGGCTTCAAGAGTATAATTCGAAATGTAACACAGAAACCGTTACTATTTTGTTTCGTATATTTGTACATTTTTCGTTTAAAATACAACTGAATTTTTTGAATCAAACTTCTCATAAACGCATAAAAATCCACGCGGTCTACTTACAAAATTACCACAAAAGATGTCCAGAAAAAAGAAAAAATACACTTCAAGAAAAAGTCACCTTTATTTTGAAGAATCAAAGAGGCAAAGAAAATTCCAAGTGAGAGAAAACTACGTGATAACGAAACTAAAAGTATCTTTGTGAAGCTTTCGTATTTCTTATCTTTGGTTCCATTCTGCGATTCGGATCTCAGACGCGCAATTATCCGCAAACAGGGGACAGAAAGAGGAAAAGAGACAGATATCCACGGGAATTGGACGCGCGCGCACACACATACACGCGCATGTATATGTGCTTTTTCAGATGCAAATTACGCCGGTTGCACAATAATAATCGCGAGCTGTCGTCGTGGAAGCGCGCCCACCGCCACGAGCTGCATTTGAATTAATGGCGAACAAGCCCCTTCACCGTTGGATCGTGTCTGTGTAATCCCGATTCTGAACCGGGAACGACCGGTAATCGCCAAGATCGCGGTTCTTGGTTGTCACACGCGCCACCGGAACCGACTGCGCGCTTCCGTTCTCAAATGACTGCAATACAAATACAATGTTCGCGCGAGCTGCTATTTTTGATAATGTAAATTTAATCTAATTCAACTGAATGCGAACAGCTGGAATTTAAAAGATCTGATTTATCCGTTAGCCGATAATCGATCAGAGATTAATTCAATTTCATTTGATGCGAAGAGGTAAAAGTTAAAAGATTTGATTTATTTGTTAATCTCTTGCGCTGGAATGACGTGCTACGTACGTCGAGAATTTTTTCTCCCAAATTGCAACATTTTCTCAGTTTTAAGTATATTTAAATGTAACCCGGACAAAACAAATGACAAGTTTATTACTTCTTAATAATTTCTATCCAGTGATATCATACCGACGAGTTCGAAAGAAAAAGAAAGCGACGAATTATTGCATACGGTTTGGTCACTCGTTATGGTCCGCGTTTCAACCAGTTGCCACAGCGCAAGGGGTTAATTCTATTTCTCGCCCTAAAGAAAATCTTGCATTTCTTTCGAGAGGTGACTTTACTCCTTAGAATCGAATTATCGCGCAAACGAAAAACAGATTGTGTCTGACGCTTGAAATTCTCCACTTATACACAAAGTTTCATAATTTTTTGAATTTCTTAACTTTCCCCCCGACAAATAAATTGAGTAATATCGTATTTAATTAAAATACTTTAACTATTTATCTCCTTCCAATCTTTGTTTTCGAGCTACATATCAATCTCACTTTTTTATTTTGCTCGTTTCTTTTTCATGTCTTTGTTAAATGTCAAAACAGAATGAAAGTGAGGTGTAACCTGACGAAATGCAAAATCGGGAGAACAGTGTAATTTTCGATGGAGAATTCTTGACTTTTCTCGGTCCATTAGTCTCCCGATCAACCGCACACCGTCGATCCGATTCGATTCGATTCGACAAACTGGCTTAATGTAAATCCAGCGTCGCCGGTGCCAGCCTCGAATCCCGAAACGATTTTCGTTCTCGCCGTTGGAACCGATTCAAATTTATCGCCGGTCCCAACAGAAATTCTTTTTTCCGCTCGCCGTCGAATCTGTATTCCATTCGCCCCGGAATGGAAATGCTCGCGGAATGTTAATTGGGGTGAGAAGGGTGGGAAAAGAAAAAATATTTCCACGTGAAATATTAAATCAGGATGGTTCTAGCCAGTGATTTTTTTTTTTTTCTTTATCTTTTTTAAGTGAAGATTAATGATATCAATTTGCGGGACATTTGATTACCATATTTTTAGAAATTCTGGAAATATTGAGAACAATTCTGAAACGAGAGGGGTAATACTTTAATGAAATATTAGAACGAGTATAGAAATATAAATTGGATACATATTTATATAGATAGATAGATAGATAGATAGATATTTATAGGGTAATTTGGGCAATTTATAATTTTTATAAATATTGGGATTTCTTCTTCTTCGAGAGCACCGCAAATCTTCGTGCGTAAAAATAACTTACCTTTTTACGACCATCCGTATCAAACATGGGCGTTATTTAAAAAATGTGATTTAACGAAAATGTTTCGTTAAGAATCGTTCTCCGCGACGTTAAATCGGTGTGAGTGGGTGGAAACGACGATATCGTTGTACCTAAGTAGATATAATTTTTAAATGGCACCATTACGAGACACGTGAGCGATATTAGCTTTACGCAGATTCAAACGACGTTTCCGCATGAATTTTCGCGAATTCGCAATATCCTCGACGGGACTTAATGGCTAATCACTCGAAGATGATTTCTTTCAGCCTTGGACTTATTTCAGGAAGTACATGTGTACAGTATGTTTCACAAAAATTTTTCTTGTAAAAAAATTGTTTATAATCCGAAAGTAAGTTCAAAACACTAATGCGCACTCAATTAATAGCGCGTCCAATCTCCACCGTTATCGATTATAGCTTGACACCGTCCAGGCATACTTTCAACTAGTTTTTCTGCATATGTGACAGATAACGCCCTCCAAATATAAAATACGTTTTCCTCGATGTTTATACTTCATGATGGACCGTACATTTTCGATCGGGTTTGCATCGGGGGATTGGGATGGCCAGTCCAATACTCTGATACCGTTTCTTGTTTTCCACTCGGTGCAAAATCGACTTGGATGTTATCCTCTTGAGAAACCCATTTGTGTCCAGTATTTTTAAACCATCGTTTTATTATAGATGTCACAATAGATCTCTTTCGTATAATTTAATCATTTTCTGGGCATTTAAAATGTCTGTAAATATGCATAATGTTCCAAAACCTCAAACATTGAAACAGCCCCAAATATGCAGTGGATGTTTAACTGTTCTTTCGATTATGGGTTTTCCATAAGCAGACCATGCTCGCTTTATAGGAATTAAAGCCCCAAAAGAAGATTCGTCAGTGAATACAATATCACTCCAATCACGATCAATATTTTCGTGTGTCCACGCCGAAAGCAGCGGTTCTGACACTGTGCTACGCCATGCAACATTATTCTCCTTCAAACGACGTTTCAGTGTTAAAATACTAACGTCTAGTCCCCTTTTTGCCAAAAGAGCTTGCCCTTTACGTAAGGAGAGGTTTGGATTTTTTGAATAAAGCTGCATAACCGCTCTATCTTCACTTTTTTCTTCGTCGTAACTCGCTTCGAACCTCGATCAGGAAGATCATCCACACATTTTGTTTCTTTGTAACGTTGCAGCCACTTGTCAACGAATTGAGGAGACTTGCGCAAATATTTTGCTGCAGTTCTTACAGTCATTTTAGGACCTTTCGAATGATAGCACAAGAACACCGCTTCGAAGCCTTTAGCGTATTTTACGCTCATCTCGAGGACTATGTTGGATACGATCTCACGATCAATGATATCGCGTCCACGCTCTTGCGAAACGTACCGTATATATCGTTCGTACTATAAATCACAAAGCAAGGAATTAACGCTGTAATCGAATTAAAAACGACGAGGAATTAAAGTTCTTCGCCAATTTGAATTTCACTCTGGTCCCTCTCGCGCACGTTCTTGCTCTTATTAAAGAAAACTCCGGCGACAATGGCCGATAGCCAGCCAAGAGGTCTCGTTGAAAAGTGTTACGAAAGTGTCATTACACGAATCGGAACGGCGACACCGAGTGCTCCTAATCGGATCACGTTGCGTTTAAGAAGGACGTGTATGGAAAACATGTTCGCCCGAGGAAGACTGCGAAATGCCAATTTCGCTCTCTCTCTCTCTCTCTCGAATCCCGTTTCATTGATCGCGCGCGATTTCAACTAGTCGAAACAGGATTAAATCGCATCGCGTCCGATCAAACGATCAAATTATATCGCGCGATCAAGCCGTGACTCACGCCTAATGTGAGAATGTTTTTCCACTTCTTTTATTTATTTATTTCTAATCAAGTGTTTAGGGTCACAGCCATCTTCTCGATAGGGCAGCTGTGACTATAATAGATGGTATAATTCTTATATCTTTCAGAAATTCCAAGGCTTTTTTCCCCAAGGATCTTCTTTTTGTCAGTGAATCGTTATTATTGAGTATAATTTCGACAAGATCGAGAATAAAATTCATGCAAAATTTCATTGAATCGGATCTTCGACGCGAAGGTCTTATTGTTAATACGTTGCAATTGTATACGCTTAGGCTCAGGTTCGTGTGAATAATTAACAAGTATCCGTACGTACGCAAGCTCTTGTTGTTCAGAATAAAATGTAGAGTCGCATACTATATTCATTTGAAAACGAAAAGCGAGATATTGTTACAATTGGCTTCGATTTAAAAAGAAAGAAATTCAATTTAAAAGCAACAGTGCCAAGCGTGTCGTTTGAATATTTGTTTCGCGATTCGTTGACTGAAGCTTGCGCGATACATTATCACGGAACCTATATCCGCGATCCGCTTATCGAGTTTCGTAGTTCAACTTCGATAATTGCGGGCCCTTGATGTTCAAGGCCAGCTGGCTAGGAAGTTTGATTGAATTTTGAACGAGCACAGCACAGGTTTCCCAGTGAAAAATCGAAATCGATCGGGACAGGGTGTTGGCAGTTCGTAAATAAAATGCGTAACGATGATTCAGTAATTTGAATGAATATTGTTGTTAATAGTGAGTTCGAAACGATACGAAGAAAAATTATTGGACACAAGGGAAGAAAAAAAGAAAATTAATCATATTACGTTATTTGACAAACTCTCTTTGAAAAATTTGATATTTTCATGGAAGAAATCATTATTCTCATACGTGACAGCGAATTTCAAATATTTCTCAAATAAACTATAAATATGCACTTGCTTAGTAAATACTATGTGGAAATTAAACCTGTTCTTCCTTTCTTTTGGCAGATTTTTTTTCTAAATGTACGATCATTAATTTTATCAATTTATTAATCGCCAGTTTAATTATATAAAATATTTTGTTTGTATATTTTACGCAATTACTTATATTAATATAGGAATATTAAATATGGTAAGATCATATGCAGAGTCGTTTCATTTTTTAATTAGATTTTAATTAGATTTTCAATCAGATAATTTTGTGTGTGTGTGTGTAACTAAAATTTGCTACAAAGAGATTGCTCAAAATGTTCTGCTCATCAAGGCGTAAGAAATTTCGTAAAAGAAAAAAGTCAAATATTTCTCAAAAAACTGATGGATGATATGAGATCTATCTCTAATGGACAGACAAAGGAATACATGTCAAAACTGTTGATATTGCAGAGAAGGATTTTTAACATTTAAATTCAAAGCGTTGTGTATGATAAAATCGAATATCAAAGTCTGATGTATTATGAAAATTAAAAAACATGTACTTCAAAATATGTGCATAAAATACGTTTGTAATAAATGATGACCTATATTTCTGCGATTGAGATTAAATTTATACATATGTATATTTTTCCTTTTTTTCTTTGCCCATCGAAAATATAACAGAGACTTTGTCAAAAATATTGCCTAAATTTCGCTCTCTTGGAAGCAAAATTATACGAGAGAAACGTATTATTCATTTTGCGCCCTCAAAGTAATCTAACCCCTTAAAACTCTTGCGCGGTAAAATGTAATATAAAAGAGACGGGAAGAGTTAGAGTAACGTGTCACGTGTAAGAAATATTCCTCTCTCGCTGTTCTCATTGGTACCAACCACCCGGAGCCAACTTCACGGAACGATACTCGCTCTAATAAGTTCCAATTAAGAGGCGGCCAACCCCTTTTCACGATCCTATCCTCTTCTTCTTCCTCTTCCTCCCCTCCTTTCTACGTTGATGAAGAAGTCTCGCGAGATCGTCTCCTGTTTTTCTTTCTTTCTTTCTTTCTTTCTTTCTTTCTTTTCTTCTTTTTCTTTTTTTGAAAACATATCACGTAGCTAGTTTGTTAAGGTATACGTTTGCGAGCTCTTTAGGTGAATGGGTATTTTTGGTGAAGGGTGTTGTTTCGAAGTTACGTCTCTCTGGGATAGATAGGTCTCTTGGGAGGGGTTGCATGCACTCTGTACATACTCGCGCAAGCTTCGATCGTATATCAAACGAAGTTATCTGTTGGTACAAATGGAGCTTGATAACGCCGACGGAGAAATTATAATAAGGAAAGATGATACTGTAGTTTGTTT
>KQ435803.1:698966-710670 GCA_001276565.1 Melipona quadrifasciata
GCACGAGCCGTCGAACGAATCGAGTTACGGCGAATTTTGCATAATGACATTTTCGACGTGACCGATTTTCCGCTTCTTCTTGCGTTGCCTTTTAATCTCGGTCGGCAATTTCAACTAACGAGGCGTGTCACGACTGTCACGGGAGCCCGCGTGGCGCTTCTCTTTATTTTCCATAGCAAAATATCTATGCCGAAGAGACGTACCGAATTTGTAGTAACAAGCGCTCGTCGCGCGAAATGCATCGCGACGTCCTGGCACATCTGGAGAACAGAGGCTTTTCCCGAAACACACCTACTACGTCCACTCGTTTGGTGAACTTTCTTCTTCCTCCATGTTTCGCGTCCACGACGCTTTGTGGCGTTATGTTAAATCAGATTCAGCTTTCTTTATTTCGTTCCATTTTTCTCAACTTTTAGCGAATAATATATGACAAATTAATAAATAATGTATAACGGAATGGAATGTATAATGGAATGTATAATACGTAATTTTACATTATTTTATGATTTTAATAATGCGATTTAATAACACGTTATGTTATAATTATAATATATAGTATAATATAATGTATTATATACATTATATTATATATTATAATATATTATAATTATATAACTGTATAAATTACATTGTTAAAATTATAAAATAATGTGTAATTATGTTATATATATAAAATACATAACGTTACAGGTATATATAATAGATACATGTATGTTACAATGTCTTTTCAACGTAAATTTTAAATCCACAAATCCAAACAAATTCAGCGCTCTGAAATTGTTACAAAGGTAAAAATACAAAAAAAAAAAAAAAAAAAAAAAAAAAAAAAAAAAAAAAAAAATGAAAAAGAAAAATATCGAAATACTTTGTGATCTGATCACGAAATACTTTCGATTGGATGACAATGGTGCCGGAAGCGATCGGATTCCCAGACAGTATTTGTCCACGAGAGAAAGAGAGAGAGAGAGAGAGAGAGAGAGAGAGAGAGACCGTATGCAAATCGCGTGGCCATCGAATTCGACTCGGTCGGATGGCTCTAGGATTTTCCGGCAAATCCGCGATCGCCGCTCATTTCCAACCGTCTCACGGTGACCGGCTTAATGGCGAATTATGCGTGCCCGCGACCGCTGCAATACCGAGCGAGCTCCGCCGACCGGAAACCGGACAGTCCATCGAGTATGCAGTTTACGCGCGAATTTCCCGCCAGTGGCACCGTTCTCACCCCCTCCATCGGAATTTCTCCCTCGCCGAAATTACGCTGCTCCCTTCCTTCCGGTTACGATTGCAACCGTAACAATTTCGAGCTTTTTTCTGTCCTTGTCCAACTTTTTTGCTTTTTTCTTTCTTTGCTCTCGTTACTTTGTCGCGTTCCCTCCGAACCTAGATTCGTATGATTGCAACTCGATCAAGAATAAATCGCGTGTTGGAAAATCTTAGCTCCTGCAAACTCGTGTATTTCTAGAACGTAGAATTTTGGAGATCTCTTTTTTTTCTTTTTTTTTTTTAATTGCTTGTGTGGAAGTGACTTTGCCTTTGTCTCTGTCTTTTTTTTAAACGCCGTTCCTACAAGCAACCACTTGAAACGAAAAATTCAGAAACTACTTGGCAAAAGCGAATTGGAATTTTCATAAAAATATCGTGCGTGTATTAGTCGATAGATATGACCGGGTGTGGGTCGAGCGAGCGTTCAATTATCGGGGCCCGTAAGCCGTGAGCACGCGTTATTAGCATCGATTACATCGCGGCGTGATTAGTCCTATTAGTCGGATTCGCAATCGAAGCAACCTGGGGGCTGGGTAACCAAGAAACGTGACGGCAATCTCGACGAGGGCCTCGCCTTTGTCCGCTCCTTATCGGGGCCGCTTGTCCGGCAAAGCCAATTAAACGATAAATTTGGAGAACGAGGCTGGATCTCGGCCAGATTTCGATCATCGAGTTCGATTCTTTCCAACGTTCTGTGATTTACCAGTTACGCGGTTCTGCGGTCGCCTTTATCGCTTTTCTTTTTTTTTATTGTTGTTATATTTTTTTTCTAATGGCGGGAATTTTGTAAGCGTGGAGGGTTGTTTTATTTTGGCGACATTATCTTTCTTTTTATTCTGTTGCCTGTTAAAAATCTTAAAGAAATTTCAAAGAAATCGTTCGAAATAATGACAGCTGGTAAATTATATAAATCAAGAATTTTATAGAAGTTACACGAGCGAAAAGCTTCGAAAAGAAATTATGCAGAAACCTCGAGGAAATTACACGAATTAAGAATCACGAAGGGAACTGTACAAACGTGAGCAAAATTCACAAAATTATAACTGAAAATTCTTTAATTGACATTGTACCAATCAAAGAAATTACACGAGTTAAGAATCGTAAAAAACTCTGAATCGAAAGTCTCGAGACCGAGAAATCCCCCACTGACTGGAATTTCGTTTTCTGTTCCAGGTAAGAAGCATACCTTATAAACACCTGTAGGTGTACATCGTGACTGTCTGCGATTTGCTACCAAGCACGACGGATCAAGAGTAACACGGATAATAATCGTCAACACGATCATGGCTGAAAGGTACACGAGCGATTACTCGTCTGACAAAACGGAGAAAAAAAGAAAAAAAGGAGAGAGAGAGAGAGAGAGAGAGAGAGAGAGAGAGACGTCGATAAATTTCCTCCGGTGGAACGCGAGGGTCTTGGCTCTTTCAAACTGTTAAGCAGCTTTCCCCCTCGGGTAGATTTTCTTACGGGCTTAAGACCAAGCTTACTTTCCGGAGAAAGTCCAAGTACAATATTGACTCTGGTGTATCGGCGTTCAGGATGCAGCATCGAAATTATCCTCGCAACCGCGTTTCATCTCCTCCTTTTCCTCCTCTTCCTCCCTCTCTTCTTTCTTTCGCCTCTTTTTTCCTCTCTTCTGCTTCTCTCCCTCGTTTCCAACCATTCGAAATACGATTTAATTCCTTTTTAAGTTTCCAACGAAGATGTGTATCTTCCTTCCTTGTATTCTCGTCGCTTCATTTCTTTCTTCTTGACCAGCATTCTCGGCAAAAACTCGGTGGCGTTTCTCTCTGCAAAAGTTGGATATTTCTCTGTTTTATTATTTTTTTCTCTTTTTTTTGTTCTTTTACTTTCCCGTTATTGATCTTTGTCGGGATGGATTTTCGAAATATGTTGACGTTCTTCTTGCTTTTCGTGGAATCTGGATTTTTTGGAATTTTCTTACTCGTTTCTGATTAAGTCTGCAATTTCTTTTCTCTTGAATCTCTTGCGCTGGAATGACGTGCCACGCACGTCGAGAATGCTTTGTCCCAAAATTGCAATATTTTCTCTGTTTTAAATATATTTAAATATATGGGTATAACCCAAGCAAAACAAATAATAAATTTGTTACTTTTCAAGAATTTCTATCCAGTAATATCATACCGTTCGAGTTCAAAAAGAAAGCGACGAATTATTGTATACGGTTTGGTCACTCGTTATGGTCCGCAATCAGTTGCCAGCGCAAGTGGTTAACGTATCGTTGTCCATTGTTTTCCAAAGATATTTCAAAGTTTTCCTTGAAAAGAATTTTTGTTGCTGTTGGAGTTTTCTTCGAAATTTCGAAAATCTTTGCAAGTCTTCGATATTTTACCCAGTCGTATGTTCTTTTTTTTTTAATTTTTCTTACTTTTCCTACCACCTTCCTTTTCATTTTATTGCACTTCCGCAGTTGATTTAATCGTTCATAATATTATTATGAACAATTGCGATATAATAACGGTATCAATATTATGTTTATAATTATATATAATACAGTATTAAATGATGTACGTATAAATAAAACGTTAAATTAAATTAACAGAGATAGACAGGAGGAAATTAAGAGAAATTCTAATTAAACGAGCTACGAGTACTCTGGTCTAAACATTGTCAAACATCATCAAAATTCAAATGAAATTTGTTTCCAAACTGGATAGGTTGTTTGGTAAATATCTTTCTAAATTAGTTAATCAAATCCTGTAGATATATGCGCTACTGATCAAAAGTTTGAGAACACTGTACGTAAAGTATACATATATGTACCCACATCTTTTCCAATATCAGTACACACTTCTAACATCGATAGTGATTTTATAATAAATTACATCATAGTATACATGGTACAATACATTATAAGATGCATAGAAATGATTTAAATATATATAATTACGACATTGTTTGTTTATAAGAGAATATCGTGGTTTCTACGGTGGTTTTAATATGAAATCATGGTTTAATACGTTGGGTGCAACGATGGCCTCAAAGAGTGAATTACCGTTAGTTTAAATATTTATATTTAAATAAATTACTGATGTATATTTATACTTGGAGATGGAGTGAAATTTCAATAATTACATTCATTACGTTTATTATATACAGTAAATTCCATTATATTTTATTGAAATAATTATATTATAATGCGTGAAATATCATGATATAAAATATAATGAATATTATTGGAATTGATTGTTTCCTTATTTTGATTTTATACTTGATATTGCACTTTTATACTTACTTTGCATCAATTTTAATTTTTTGACTAATTTCTTCTGGAAACTGAAGAATTCCCACACACATTTATTTGGCTAAAATAATTTCAATTTTTCTATAAAACATATCTTCACAAAAGCCAAAACTTTCTATCAAAAGCCAAAAACAAATCGCTCGATGATACAACGATCGTTCTGCTCGCGGAATGTTCCGTAAAACAGCAAACAACAGGGATTCCGCACAACGAATCACTTACCAAATTAAATTAAAAATCCTCCCCAAATTAATTTCATTTAACGTCAAATATCCGGCGATGGAACGCAAAACTCGTTTCGTTTGATCAAAATCGAAAGCGGAACGTTAATTCTGCAATAATTCTACGTATTTCAAGTGGTCAATCGATTGTAAAATGATGGTAGTTGCCCGGTGCTTGAAACGGTTCGTTTATTTTGTAACAGTTCCGTCTGCCGTAGAAACGTTTCATCGATTCCTTGATAATTCTCTTTGTAAGTGGCTCCCCAGGTATAACAATTCACTGTCTGTTGACACTCTGGTTTATTAGCATTGTCGTTACCTATTGAAGGAATTATTCCGATCAATTACGGCAAAAAAAAAAAAGAAATTTTTAACCACTTGAATATTTAGACAATGTAAGAAGAAAATGTCAATGTTTTATTGAACGTACGTAATACATATTACATTCGTAGAAAATGACATCACCTTTGTTTCAAAAATTCTCAAATACATTCCTTCTATATATACACGGCAATCCCAAAACCACGTAATCGTAAAAAAAAACACCCAAAACCCGCAAAATCATGTATCGAAGCAACATTAGTAACGTCGAATTCTCCAGAAACGTTTCTCAGAAGGGCGAGTTATTTTCCCGGAGGATCTGCCGGTAATTTGAAAGAATTCCCAACTACCACCCATCGCGACTTCATCTTTCCCGCGCCCCTGTGTATCTCTCTCTCTCTCTCTCTCTCTCTCTCTCTCTCGTTGTCATGTGCTCTTTCGTGCACGCGCGCACATGGTAATGAAATATCGCGGTACATTAACGCGCTGCAGTGTGTCGCTGATTTGCATGAAGCGGGAACAGGCCTGGTTCTCTACAGAATGATTTAATTTGGGTATCAAGGCTGGATGCGGGGAACAAACGCTTTGTTAGCCCCGCGAGCGCGAGCAGCCCTTTTCGCTTCTCCCCTGCGCGCGTTCCTCTTTCTGCTGCTTCCCCCGAATCGTATTTCCCAAGTTTGTAATTTGTCGTCCCTCCACTCCGCGAGGCGTCGACTCGCTACCAACGTAACGCTACCCTCCTTTCCACCACCCACCCACACTACTATCTTGCACTTAATTACCAGCATTAGTACCCTCTCTCTCTCTCTCTCTCTCTCTTTTCTCTCTCCTCTTTTAAAGCACAGCAATTAAATTCAAAATTTACCTAAGACTCTAGATTCTAAATTCTTAGATTCTAGAATGTTGAATCTAGAAAATTCAATTCACTTCATGCAGGTATTGTTTCATTTTCTATCACTCTTCACCAAGAGATAAATTATGGTCGAACAACGAGAGACAGACGATGCAACTTTGATTTATGTATCGAGAAGTATCCTATATTATATTCCGAATTAAAAAATGAATAAAAATTTTTGAAATTAATTGACATGCGATTGATACAAACTTTCTTGTGCTATAAACTACTTACACTGTACTATATTATAATATAGTATAAGTAGAGTGTAGCAGAGTATACTAAATATAGTATATACTCACTCCTATGTAAATACAATCTATATGCCTCAACAATATTCATCCCACGAGGAAACTGTGAAAGGAGAAATAAGAATTAACTTGGCAATTTACACTTTCAACTTGGCATATTTATTAGCAAACTCAGCCCCGTTGGCTCTAACGTAGCCAGCTTTTTGTTCGAATGGGAAACGTCTCCAAAGAGGTAGTAAGCGGTGGAAATGAATGGAGCACAGGAGCGTAATACCGAATCGTGGGTTCAGGGATATCGATCGTAAATAGTTGGCACATTTTGGTACCTGGCCAACGCCTAACGATTCATCCGTAGCTACGACAGTTCTCGGAAACCAACTTATCGATTTCTCCATTCACTCCAGCATGGTTGTGGTCCTTGCACATTCCAAATTCTTATTCTTAACCGTTGTGTTCATTCGAACAGACGTACCTGACGAAAAGGTGGTTTTTGACAGATGAACTTTAGAAAGAAAAAACTTTCAATGTTTAGTAATCAGGCATCGAATCCATCCGAAATACAAAATACGCTTTCAGTTTTATAATAATGTCGTGTATAAACTATCTCTGTGCTATTTGACGTTAATGATTTGATTTGAGCGAAAGCTGCAAACACGTCTCTTTTTATTTAATACGGTAGCGTGTTTGAATTTTAATCGATATCATTTATTTGGGCCACGTGAAGATCGCAACCCTTAATTTGTCTCTTGGTGTCGAATGAACACTAATGGTAAAATTAAGAAAATTAATATCTGCAATGAAAGAACAAACAGTTAAACTTATCAGTTCTCTTATCGACAATAAATAAGCTAAAAATAATAAAATTAAACGGACATTGAATATTTCCTTCAATCGTTTACAATTCGCATAATATTCTTCATTTATTGTGTACGTAATTTTTACGTATTATTTTACGTGATTCATCACCCAAAGTGCAGACATGTATTTTTCTGAATTTTCTGTCGCAAGTTAGGGAACGAGACCAAAGTAATCAGTTGCAGACTTTCAATGGCTGAAACGATTTATCTGAGAAATAAATTTGTCTTGTAGATGTTATGTGTCTCGCGTACAGGGGTTTGTACACATAAATCAAAAACGCGATGCAGTGTTTCACAGTGCTGTTCATTTCTGTCAGAAGATACCGTGATTTAGTCACCAAAGTTGCTTTTACACGTGTCCGCTGCACATGCTCGTTTGTAACAATAAATAAAACGTAGAACTTTTGACGAGTACGAACGTTGATCCACGCAGTGTCTGCTCTTATCGCGGGAGATATTATTTAATTTTAATAACTTCAAACAGTGACAAAACGAAAAAGTCTGTATTAAAGCGTGGTGCAAAATATATCAAACATTAGAATGAATATATTCTACCAAAATATAAAATTCTATTAGAATAACCGGCATTCGATACCAGTACGTGTACGTATTCCTCTAAAGCCAATGGCTGTCACAGCTAAATCTTGGGAGGGAAAAAAATGTCGATTATTATATAAACAAGCAAACGAGCAGTAACGAAACGCTATTGCCTTCGTTCTGCTCGGCTGGCGCACGAGACTCGTCGATCAAGTGTGACAAACGGACGTTGAGAAACGTCTGTCACACGGAAACGCGCGAGGACCGCGAGGCGAATATTTCGCGTCGTGCCGCGTTTAACTCTCGTCGGGAAATCAAAGCAGCGTGCTCAGGCGAGAAGTGCAATCTCTATCTCTGGCTTCCATTTCCACGGAGGCAGATTACCTGGAAGAAGCAGCAGCAGCCAACCAAGCTAGCTAGCTAGCTAGCGCGAGAACACAGCATTGGGGCAACCAGACGGAGTTAGGAGCGTAGGAGGGAGCTAGTGTCGCGGACCGACGTGCACGTGACAGACAGAGAGGAAACTCGACGCTGTATATTTACTCTGCGCTCCGCTGCAGGCCCACTTAATGTGTTTAAGCCGAATATGGATCGTGGAAATTGGGTTCTGTCGCTTCGCCTGAATCTTAGCGACCGGCGAAGAGGGAAGTGGCGTATGGAGGATGAAAAGATATATATGTGTGTACGTGATGTAAGAGAGGCAAAGCGAAATAGAGCGAGATAGCGTTCCGTCAGAGAGAACGTATTCGCGCTTTGGCAAATACGGGTTAGTCTACTCTTGCATCGGCAAAGTTCGCCGACTTTAACGTCGACTTTCCGGCCCTTCTTGCGCTCTCGATACCGACAGAGTCGACTAGCGCCATTTCCCACCGTTACCTGAAAATTCTATTTGCCTCCGGGGTAATTCGCTCGGGTGTCTTCTCCTCGCGATGTTTGGTCGCGGCTTGTCGTTTCCCACGCGATGCTCGTGATTCGAACGTGTTTGGACTGGTAATAGGTTTCTTATTCGAGTTCTTTGTCGGTTGGTTTGCTTCTTTGTGCACGACGAATCAAAAGCGCTCGAGAACGTTCTCCACAGGTTCTGTAATTACAGGTGCGATTCGAAATATATACGTAGTGCAAGTACTTGATAAATACACGATATCTCGAAACTTGGTCGAATCGTTTGGAGGGATAAAAATCTTGCACATTCTGATTTTACGAAATTAATCGCGAAAGATACGCTGACAGATGGTAAAACTGTATTCATAGTTGTAGGCTAGATCAATAGATATCACAACTCGATGCTTTATTTTATGACGTGGCTATAATATATATATATATGTACATATAGAATGGTCGCTTTTTAACTTGAATTCAACAGGCTAATACTTTCTATGAAATTTTATTCTATGACTGATCGTCGTCGGTCCTATTAAACCAACAAAAGCTTAGAGATCGTTGAGAAACTGCCTCTTTTTTTTTTTTCAACACAGAGCGGCTGGACAAGAGTTCAACGCATTGTTGATCGATCACAAATATTTTTGTACGAATTGATTTGCACGATTATTGGAGCAAATATCAAACTGCATTAGTTATCGTTGCTGTGTTATTTGACGATATTTATTTGAGGATCAAACGATGGTTTTAAAATTTCAAGCTTTAAACGACTCAAATCCTTGGTATTCGAGAGTTACAGTGACACTTGTCGAAAATATCAAAGTCGAAGTGGCGAATAATACAGACGGAGGAAAGAAGAAGAGTTAAAGAGATGAGATTTGTCGAAATCACTTGTCGAAATAATCCCGAGAGAAATGAAAAGAGAGCGTTCAAATTAGCGGTCGAAACTACCGAGGGAAATTACTTACTGTCAAAGGAGAATACTTTGGAGAATTGTGAGAATTCTGCAAATGGCTGAAAAGGAATGGCTCAAAAGGAATTTTCATGCGCGACGGGGAGCGATAGGCTGGGTTCAAGTCTAAATGAACGGGAATATTAGACCGATGATCGAGGGGCAGAGGGGGAGCGATAGGACGGGAGAGGGTAGGGGGGGGAAGAGAGTTTAGTGGATGGAATTAGAGGGGGGCGAGAGAGGCGGCGTGGCTTTGGTGGTGCAATTAGCGGGATTCCGCGTGACGCCGAGCTACCGGAAATCGAACCGAAGCCTCGCGCATTAGACTTTAATTAGACGCAATATGCCGGATCGATCACGCCGACATATCCACCCTCGCTTTTCATCTGTCCACGGTAATCCGTTTAAGGGTGCGCGTTTGGTCGACATTGAGCAGAATTTTCGAAGAAGTTGGAAAGCCATTTACAACGATTTTCGGGGAACGAGAATGTCGTTTAGATTCTACGTAGTTGTGGAACACGAGGAAGCAAAGAAACTTCACTTTGCTTCGTATTTTGTTGGCGCGGAGTGTCAATAATTTGAAGAAGAGGTCTGTAGGTATCTCGAAGCGCGTCGATGAAAAACTGTCGAAAATGTCCGCGGGGAACAATGCCGTCTCCACTGGGTAAAAATAAACCGTCCGCGTTGGCCGTGTTCTCAAGAGCGCATAATACGACGCTGCTGTGCTATTGTTGCTCTTTATCGTTATTATCGAGCGGCGTCGGAACCAGAATCGAAACAAGAACGGCATGCCAAAGCCGAGCAAACGCGCGGTCGTTTCTCTGTGTACGTACACGTGTCTGGAAATATGTGCATTATGCAACACGCGTGACATGGAATTGGCGTCTATACTGTTCCTCGTTAACCTTCAATGAAACTACCAGAATAATCCCGCTCGATCTCCCATCAGCGCCTCCAACGGAGAAAAAGCTTTTCATGCGAATGAAAAATAAAATTGGAACTAAATTTAATTAACTAAAACTCAAAATGTCGTCGGACATTAATGGAAGAAATCTAAAAACTATCAAGCAACATATTTGTACATAAATGAAATATTAAAGTTTATAATAATAATATAATAATAATTATTGTTATAATATTACAATAATACAGTATTAAAGTAAAAATAACAATAACAATCTTTATGAGTAATAATATATTAAAATTATGACATAAGAGTTTCGATGGAACGAACGTACAGGATTTTGAACTTTCATCAAGGCGACTCTCGTCAATGTTAATTATTCCTCTATTAATTATCGCATTCCACTCTCGCCGAGGTTTGAAGTCAAGATGCCTCGTTTGCGTACATTTTGCACGAAGTAAAATTCGTGGTTCGATCGTTATATTTGTAAAATGATTTTGGTCGGACGGCATGGAAAATGTGCAAAATTACGCAAAACATCGACTTCATTAAATTTAATTAATTTTCAGACCGTTATTACTGAGCGTAACGATACGCGTAAATTTTCGTGTTTCTTTCTCTCTCTCTCTCTCTCTCTCTCTCTCTCTCTCTCTCTCTTTCTTGCCGTGCTTTTTTTTAAATTTTTTGATAGATTCTGGTTCCTTTAGTTTCATTTTTTTCAACGGTTACTCCGCGGATATTTTTTGCCAATTTAATACACTGCTGTTAGCAGGATCTAATTGCTTGGAAAAATTCGTCGGAAAATCCTGTGGCCGGACGTGATGATAACTTTTCGCGCAAATTCAGCGATGTTTGACCGTTTTCGCGGTTGCGGAAATTTTTTTTCCGGACGGCCAGTTTATTGAATTTACGATCAATTTGCAAGTTGGGCTTCAAGTTTGAGAGAGTAGAATATTAATGTTTTTTCGCATTTCCGATGTCGGACAATTTTAACAACTGATAACGCCTGCTTGAATAATTTATGCAATGAACGTTATCTGTAATAACATTCGGAACGTTATAAAATGATACAACGGTCAATAACCGCGTAATAAGAGTATTTTACTTTGAATAATTTTATGTATTTTTTCTTTTACTAGGTAACAAAGGTTACTATGTATAATGACAATGTACTAGAAACTAATTTCTGCAATTTTAATTAATTAATTAATTTGCAGTAATATGAATTCTATAATATATAGATTTATCCATCTAGAGTTTGCAAGTTTATAAAATTGAGGAAATTGATTTGTAAAATGTGTGTTACGTTTATTCTAAATTATTTTATAGAATATGTATATAAATTATTAATATTACTGT
>KQ435803.1:710722-732240 GCA_001276565.1 Melipona quadrifasciata
TAATATAGTATGTATAATATTATAAATGTAAATATAAATTATTAATAATTCAACAAATTTATTACTACAACAATTTTATTATTACATTGCAGTAATAGAGTTATACTATGGAATTTACGCTAAGTACAGAAAAATGACAATAGATTCAATTGGTTCGAGCAATCTCTCGAGACACTACGTATTAAAACATTCTTCGTTGCGAATGGGTTAAATTGAAAGATTCCAAAACTTCTCTCAACCACACCTATTCACACCCCCAAGTCATCCCGCAATCGTCCATTAGCAACACAATAACCCTCGAATTTCAAACAAACCTCGAGCCCACCTCAACTCCGATAGACCAAAAAACCACCTCTTCCGAATGAAGGAATTAAGCCTCGCCGCCCTCGACTACTAAAAGTCGAGGTGAAAGCTCGTCCCTGCCGGTGGTGTATGTGCATAAATTCATCAGACCAGGACGGAGAAAGGGGTGGTAACTGTTCGGACGGCCGTGAAAAGCAACGATACAACAGTCGATGTTGAAACGTTAGGCAGAGGAGGAAGGGTCGAGAGTGGTTGAAAGTGGTAGTTGAAAAGGGCCAAAAACCAACAGACAGGACACACTCGTCAAAGATTGGAGTACGTAAATAGGGAAGGCACACACACGCATATAAAGAGAGAGAGAGAGAGAGGGAGAGAGAGAAGGGGGGTTTTAGCCGTAGAAACGACGTTGGAAACCACTAATTCAAATTGGCAATTTTGAGATTTCGCACGAGCCACGAAATTCTCTTTCGTGCGGAGGGGTTCGAGCGGGTCCGCTAGACTGAGAAACGGCTTTTGACCTGTGAAAATTCACTTCACCGTGGCGGCGACTTAATTTTATTCGATGCTCGCGTGTCCTGTAATCGCGTTATATCTGACAGGAGTGGTCACTGCTGGCTGTTGATTAACCGTACGTCACGTTAGAACAATGAACATTGGTGAGAATGTGGCCTGTAGTTTTTTGTAACTCTAGATCGACACGCTGTAGATTCGCCATCGAAAAATCGTGTCTTAACCTTACAGAGCATAGTGTGCAAAATTTTGCAGAAAATTTTCAAAAAATAAAGTGAAATTACTCGTTAGCTGTTAGATCAATACTTTTTACTCAGAATCCAACATTCTTCCACATTTTATGTGTAATACTAAAAGATATAGTATTCCATTTAAAGAAACACAAATACACTACATGGTGTATCCCTTTAAACCATGCAACTTTTGTATACAAAATTATTTTGTGCAACGCATAGTTTAAAAGTTATAAAGGTGCGTGAACCACCCTGTATAATTAGTTTGTGTTATTGAAAGTGAACATCTCGATAAATTATTTTTGTCTCTTCGTTTTAGTAGATTCTTTAATTGTCATATTATCGTTAAAATTCTGTAACATTGTTTAATTTTATATATACATGTATCTTATATATTATTTAACCCTTTGAGTGTTTAAAATTATCACAAACAAAAGTACATAAAAGTTTAAATATATTAAATTCATCCTGTTTTTATGTATATAGCATGTAGGATTTTACCAGATAAATTTCTGTTACAAGCCAATATGTTATATGTTGTCTTCCTTGAATCAATTCTATTATTATCATCAAAGAGAATTAATCATAAAACTACCCACATAATATTCCAAGACAACTTTAAAAAGTCAAGAGAAACATAAATTTTATTTCATCAAACGTATATTGTAATATGCACCATAACACAGAGCATTATCAAAAGATAAATCAAGTCGGGAAATTGTGTTAATAACTATGTTATTAATGACAGACAGATCATCGTTCACTGTACACGCAAAATACACGAAATTCCTGCTTACGAATGTTTCCGCGAGCCGCTGTACGTCCAAACGGATGCAATCGGGAGACACCTGGGTTCAGTTTCCGGGTTTACGGGCCGGAAGTCCCAAAGACAGTCTCCGGGCCAGTACGTTCGTCCCCCTTGACCGAAAGAAACTGCTCGCGGACACGTTCCTCGTTATCCTCGCTGCTCCCTTTAGCCAAGCCGCGTTTGTCCTTTCATTTCGGTCACGTTCGACGTTTCGCGCGGCACCACGCTCTGCATTATTCACGAGACACACAGGCCCTTCGATCCCTCCGTGCGTCCTCGATCCCCTTGACAACCGCGTACATCCGATCGAGGCTGCTCTCTGCTCTTTCTTCCCCCAACTCGGCGTCATTTCAATCAGTTTTTGACGATTAACGTCTTCTCGCAAAAGGGGGAGGGGGAGCACGTTTGACGATTTCAAGAGATTTTCGTGGAATTTGATCAATTACCAGTTTCTACGAATTTGGTCTTTCTTGGCGCGGGTTTCGACTCTCTTAAGTTAAGGAACAACGTTGAACTTGATTCAGTTCTTACGAGTTTGATCGATTTTTTTTTTTTCTTTTAGATTGAATTTTGTCACTTGTAAAATCGACACAGTCAGTAAAAATGTATAGCGGGTGCTGAATGTTAAAAATGAGAAATCTGATTTTTCAATATTGAAATATAAAGACTATAAAATGAAATTCCAAAGGCTCGTTCGATATATTCTTCTATCCATGTTGTACATGGATTCTACGATTTAGAGAAACTGAAATATCACGATAAATTATTGTACTATTTGGTCTTTCGTGGACCGCAAAAATAATTCTGGTGCAATTTCATTATCCTGTTCTTTGCCTCTGACGAGATATGTTTTAGATTAAACACAGTTTCCGTGGAACGTCGATGAAACTTTTTACACAGGAACATCGATAGCGAATTAATTGCGTTGAACGCACGCGAGAGATTTGTACTTCAATTTTGCCAAGTTAATTAACAAGGATTTTAATATGCGGCATTGCTTTCAGCCGAGAACAATTTTGACGCGATTATATTTTGAGACTCGACGCTCGAAATTCGAAATTTAACGCTCGCAGTTGGAAAATTTGGAATTCGATTCGAAGCGGAATGGAGTTGATCAGTTTGACTACTGAGTGGCTCAATTTAACCCCTTGATACTGCGTTGCGTAGCTTGCATCTAATTCATTTCGTGACTTAGCCAACTAAAATTGAAATGCCAAACCGGATTAGGGATTTCATTTACGATGATTCGATATTAATTGTACAATATCTCACAACCGGCTGTTGTAGCTCTACCTAGTTGAGAGATTCGCCTAATTTGATCGGGCGCGTGTCAAAGCCGACCAGGCTTTTTGAAAATTCACAGACGCGAGTAGACGAATTAATAATTCGACTTGCGCGTGCGATTAACAATTTATGCTTGCGTCTGTGAATTTTCACTTCTCTATTAAACACTGATGACCTAATCTGATTGAACGCGTGTCCAAATCAGCAAGTATCTCATAACTTACGGATATATTTAGTATATAGAGGTTGACCTAATTTGTTTGGACATTAGTTAGACAAAATTAGCAAGTATCTGATAATTTACAGATAAACAGTGTAAATTTCTAATTTCAAAGTGTACTCCTGCTTGATATACTTGAGTAAAAGTAGCGTCGATAATAACGATCGTAATATACACAGAAATAGAGAAATCGTGGAAACGTGGCTTCCTTTGACTTTTGCGGCGTGTGCCACTTTGTTTCGAGTTGTTCGGTCCACGGGATTGAATGGCCTCTTAAACGCACCAGGGACCACGGGGGGCACGCGATCACGTGCACTATTAAACGACCTTGGGCCAACATCTGGCGAACATCTTCCGATGATTCAATTACCTCCCCAGAAAAGTTGCAATATCGAATGTTAATTTGCAACGTTGTATAGATTGAAACGTTTGACGTCAACGGTCACGTTTACGCAGAATAAAAATTAGGAGAATTAGGAGAATCGTTGATCTTTGATCCATTTCTCGTGAGTATCTTCTCAATCTCTTTAAGTTAGGTTTATTTGATAAATTAGCTATTTTAATTTGTTAATTTTCCACATCGTGTAAAATATAACGGTAATTTTCATTTTTAAAATGAAACTAAATATGTCCAAACGTTTTAATAACCTAATCACCACAATTATTCTACTATTCGTAACTATCATTAGATCTGAAATCTTTACACACTGTGACAAATCATCTCAGTGTGTAATAATCCAACGATACGATTTAAGAGTTTATGACTGTCGTTATTTTATATTTGTTAAATCTTTAAGTACTATCGTGGAATAATGAAATCCTAAAGAAAAAAAAATATCAGGAAAACAACGAAGGAAAGATAAAAGAATAAAAAAAAAAAAAGAGAAATAATCTTCCTCGATAATTGCGAAATTCGAAATGTTCAGAAGCTGGCTGAATTATACGAGCATTGGATGATAAAATTATTATAATCATTTACAATCCAATAATACCATTCAAGAATTTACCATCATCGTTAGATCGCTGTTTCGAGCCGAGATCTTTCCACGCTATTATTAAAAGACCAAAGAATAAGATTCAAGAAGGGGGGGAAAAAAAGGGAAAAGGAAGGAAAGAGAGGGAGAACATCGAAGGGGGAACGACGAAGAAAATCAAAGGCAAAAAAGAACGAACCTTTCCTGATTATTGCGAAATTCGAGATGTTCAAAGGCTGGCTGGATTATGCGAGCATCGGAGGGTTGTCGGACCGGTCGGATGAAAGAGCTGCCTTTTGATATCGAGACAATATTGTCGATAAAAATGGCCGGATGCCGACGTGTCAACAGGTCGATAAAGGGTTGAAACGTGGCTGGCAAATATTTGACCGCCCGCACCTTCCTCGTTTCCCTTTCCTCCTTTTTCGACTGTTGCCCGTTCGTAAATATGGATGCCGCTTTGAGAACGAGACCGAAAGGGGATTAAAGCGTGGCAGACGACGCCGACACCGACGCTGACGCCGACGCCGACGACGTGGCTAGGCACCACGGGGAGTGGGGAGGATGAACTCCTGTCTGGAAACAGAGATGTGTACAGGATTCCGGCAGCTTCCGAGTGAAATTTGTTGAGAAACTTGGAAAACGGGGCTGTAGGTGTGAAATTAGACATATTAGGCAAATAGAAGGTTGCGATCGACTCCTTGATCGAGAATGCACGATACTTTCATTTAATGTCGATCGTTATATTTATTTGTAGAACGTATTATAGTCAATTAGATAATATATACATCAAGTTTACAATTAAATAATATGTATGTATGAATGTGTGTATGTATGTATATTATTTAATTGTAAACTTGATGTAGTTTACAATTAAATAATATATACATGTGTGTGTGTGTGTGTGTATTATTTAATTGCAACTACTTGATGTACATATTATTTAATTATCTAATATATCATCAATTATCATATATATCATATATGTATACAGGCTGGGTCGGAATTCGTAGTACAACTGAGCAGGAGGTGATTCTACGTCAAACATAAGAAAAAAATTTGGTGTAACATTTTTTTATCTGAGGCTCGGTTTTCGAGAAAGTCGACTTTAAAATTTATTCATCTTTGTGAACGATTTAGTTGTCTATTTTTCTACTGCGGTTGTCTCCGTCCGAGATAGTGTTTATAAACATTTATTATACATAAGTTTGCTCGACAAATTAATGATATCTGAACAGAGTGTGAACAAGCTGATATCGTGTTTCAATTTCTCGAATTCCTTCATAATCTTTTGCTTCAAATGTGTAATATTTGAAATATTGTCTTTATAAACTTGTTCTTTGATATGCTCCCATAAAAAAAAAACTAGATGCGTGAGGTCCGGAGACCTTGATAGCAAACTTATGTATGCAGCAACGAGAACATTTTCAACAATATTTATAATAGTGTATTGCATTGTAGTATTGTAATAGAAAGTAGTAATATATATATATATATATATACAGTGCCGTGATAAGTATTGACACACTCGGACAGATATAAAATTGTTTTGCACTAAAAAATAAATAAAGGATGCAATTTATTTATTTGCAATTAGTACTTTAATGTTTCAAGAATAAATGCGCTCAGGAATTAACACAATAAAACGATTTATTTGGAGTAATAATAAATATATGTAACGCAAGTTGAATAACGTGTGTGAAAAAGTAATGGCACTTTACGGATTACAAAAACGTGTAAATATTAATATAAGTAAATATTAATATTTAGTATGGAGTCCATTATTTCTGATAATCGCTCTTAATCGCTGACCAGTTTACTCGTAAATTCTGCTTGAATTTTGTCTGATTCTTCCAACAGTAAATCTTCTAATTGATTTTTGTTTGTAATGTAATGTTTTCGTATTCTTGTTTCAAGTTCAGCCCACAAATGCTCAATAGGGTTGAGATCTGGTGGGATAGTTAAAGTACGTGCAACATTGTAAGCAACCCACATACAAACTATGTGGGCAGTATGTTTCGGGTCGTTGTCGCTTTGAATGTAAAAATCTTGCCCGAGGCCTAATTTTGCAACACTTTCTTTTAAATTTTCTTTTAAAATGTTTAAATAAACCATTTTATTCATCTATAAATACAAGTTTACCAACTCCTGAGGACGCCATATACCCCCAGACTACACCACCACCTCCATGTTTCACTGCATTTTGAATATTCTTGATACTGAATTCTGTATGTGGTTCTCCACACTCTAACACGACCATCACATTTGAATAAATTAAACTTACTTTCATCAGACCATAATATCTGATCCCAAAAATCTAGATCTTTATTTTAATAATCATATGTAAATTGTTTCCTTTTTTGTAGATTACGTTTAGTAATTAAGGGCTTCTTTCTGGCAAATCTCGATGTACAGATATTTCAAATGATGTTAATTTTGGGTTGTTTTTTATCAAACGAAGAATTTTTCTTTTCTAAGACAACTTCTGCGGACGATCAGTTCGGCACATACATACTTGCAAGATTTTCTTTACATTTATAATTTTTAATTATGCTTCGTATAGTAAATTTACTTCTATTCCTTGCCTTTGCTATTTGTGAATAACATTTATTTTTATTATGAAGATTCAATATTACTTTTCTACGCCCCATTTTACTATTATACGAATAAGCTTCACTGAATACTAAGTAAATGTGTACCCTATAACGGATCGGGTATTCCCCTATGTATAATACATATAAAAAATGTATGGGATTCCCACATGCGTATATAGTGCAGAAAATTACTAAAATATTTTTGAATTAATGTTAGTTTTTAATTTGAATAAGTTTTGTTACTGTAAGCATATTATTGAGAGCATTTACTTTTCACCTAATAAGATTTTTTAACAATTAAACGCACTTTTTTGTTAATGTTTTCTGTTTAAAAGGACTGTGTTGTTTTCAAACACAGAGTGCCAATACTTTGTCACGGCACTCTATATATATAATATGTATGTATGTATATATTATTTAATTGTAGACAGACAAAGTAGTAGACAATTAAATAATATGTTCATCAAGTTCACAATTAAATAATATATACATATGTGAGTGTGTGTAGTATTTAATTGTAAACTTGATGTACATATTATTTAATTGTCTATAATACATACATACATATATATCACGTTTTTAAATAATATATCATCATTAGATTGTAAATTTTTGTATATACATACATATCACAGAAATTGAGATTAAGTATTAAGAATACACAGTAGTTTCTATATCGATCATTATAATTTTATAATATTATTTGTAAAAAAACATATTTATTTATTCATACTTGTATAAAAATTTTTACACAACATAATATTTCATTATTTATATAAAAAGTATTATTTTTGTTTCACGTAACTCGTAGCGAATAGTGTATTTTATTCTGATTTCGTCTGTTACGTGAAGTTTGTACATATTTTATTTTATTCAATAAAATATTTCAAATAAATATATTATGAGATTGGACTTTGAAACATAAATACATAAAAATTCACAGTTTAATTATCGTAAAAAATGTACTATGCACATCCCTCAAGGGCAACAAGATAACACGTTCTAAACTTTCCATACATATTATGGTACGTATCGTAAGCAGAGAAATTATCACATCATCAATATCCTTGGGCATGGATTAGCCACGTGTATAGTGTCGACTGTTATTACCGAGGCACGGAATTTCTCAGAAATGCAAAAGCAAAAATGTAAACACTGCCCGTGGCCTCGAAGCAGACAGGATCGAACAAATCAGAATATTTACTGTCCTTAGTCATGCAGGAGCTACGGAAAGCGCAATTTGCCTGAAATACGATCGATTACGTGCGTATTGGCGTAACAAGATAGAAGAATAAATTTGTAAAAAAATTCGATCGCGGCAGAGAGTTAAATTCAGCTGAAATGCACGCGATATTGAAATTAAACGGAGAACGTTATTCTGTTGTACAAAAATAGCCAAGACGGTTAACGGGAGTAGTGAATTTACTACAAGATCCCGATAATTACGAGAAAAGAAGAGGTTATGGACGACCGCAGCGGTGTCTAACAGCTCGGGATAAACGTGCCACGATACGTACAGCGTTAAACTCGAGCTCGACTGCGAGACAAATTACAGAAAAAGTTGGAGTTAACAACTTTGGACGTCTTTTGTAGAATTGTAAACGTCCTTTTGTCGAATTAAATCCGAAACGACGAAAATTGCAACGAAAACCTAACCTAACCTAAACCTTGGTTAAAGCAAGAACGCAAGCTGTGCCGTTTGCAATTTGCAGAGAAAACACGTTTGTACGAATAAGAAATGGCGAAGACTCGTATTTTCCGACGAAAAGACGTTCAATTTAAACGGACCCGATGACTTCCACTACGTGTTGTTATCGTGATCTGTGAAAGGAACACCAACTTTTAAATCGTCGACAGAGCGGTGATTTGGGCAGGTCTCGGTTACTAAGGTAAGATGGAAACAAAATTTATTACGGGAAAATTAAAGAGTAACAAGTATATGGAAACGATTGACGAACAAATCAACACATATACGATGCGAATTATCGGAAATAACTGCGTTTTTCAACGTGATAATGCGCGAATGCAGTAAAACAATATACTTTGCAAACAAAGGAATTCGTGTTTTAGAGTAGCCAGCCAAGTCTCCGAACTTAAATATTAGAGAAAATTAATTTGACGAGGATTTCAGAATGGAGGACAGTTTGTAAATATTAATTAATTTAAAAAGTGTACTGTGAAAAAATAAGAAGAGCTAAACAAGAAAATCATTAAGAAATTATATAGGTCTTTGCCTCGAAGAATGGTTGCCGTTATTATATTAAATAATATAAATAACAATATATTAGATAAATAATATATATTGAATTATATTAAATATTGAACAATTATCAAATTCGTCTCTTTTGTTTCTCTTCATTATTTTCCTCCATTATTAAGTATGTCATTATTTTGACCCGCTAAATATTTCTATTTTTCTTTTTTTTTTTAATGATACAAAATGTATTACAAAAAGTAACTCTAAAAATTATTAAATTTCTTTCTATTCTTTTGATTCGCGTTATTTATTTATACATGTTGATAAAAGCACTAGGAAAGAATGCATATAAGAAAGATTTTACATCATTCGTCTAATAAAAAGAAATTTAATAACTCTTAGAGTGTGCTGACTTTTCCTTAAACAGTTTCGCTAAAATTTTTATAACGCTCAGTGTCTCATAGTTCTGTCGCAGAGCGCACAAAAGAATAAGTTATTTGAATTTTCATCAGACGATGATTTTATATTAATTTGTATGAAGAATTTCTGCACAGTGTCTAGTTCACAAAGTGGGATTCGTTCGATTCGAGAGGAACGAATTACGGCGGGAAAATATGAAAATATAGAAAATTATCGGGGGAATAAATCGCGTGTGCTTTTTGAAGGAAAGTTAACGTAACTTGCCCGAAGTCGATGGAAAGCAAGTGCAGGGTGATCGAGGGAAAACCGGACGAGATTAGCGAGTTTCGTAACGACCGACTCTATTCAGTTTCTCTTTTTCCAACCAACGAATCTTTCCCTCGTTGAGTGCTTGTGAAACTTTCTAATTGTCGAGTGCTCGTCGAGTCGAGCAAATAAGAATCGCCGATTCGACTGCTTTCGATTCTTTTTCGGCCCCGCGCGTGAAAACTTGTTCGATCGTTGGGCGTTACTTGGAACGCGAAAAGCCGAACGGGAATCGGCACGCGCCTCTCCCACTTCCCGATTCACCGACGTCGAATTAGTAATGTTTTCTTGCAACAGGGTTCGAGTGCAGTAAGAAATTGGATTACAATCATTTACATCACTTGTCAAGTTGAGAAGTTTAGTTGCAATATCTTTAATCAATTTATTGATGAAAATTCTTGCTTCGTTTTTAAATTTAAGTTACTGAAACAGAGAGAGAGAGAGAGAGAGAGAGGCACGCAATTTAGAGAATACAATATTGTATTTTTTGTTTGAAGTTGGAAGAGAATGTTAAGAGTGATCATGGAGAACCATTTTCGCACGATTCTATTTAGCAGTGAAGTATATTTTGAAATAAAGTGAAATATTTTTTTCTAATAAAAACGACTAAATAAAATCGAATATATTTGCGAACACATAATATATGTATTATACGTGTGTGATACATTTTGGAATTAACACTAAAAATATATTGCGTGCTATTATATAATAACCATTCACAGATATGTGGAATAAGGCAGTTCAATTAATTATTCATTCCATTAATAAATTCATTATATTCATAAAATTCCTAATATTCGTAATATCGCAATTCGTATATAATTCATAATATTTTATGAATATATATATTTTATAATATTACAGATTTGGAATAACGCACGCTATAATACCATTATAAACATTATTACAATACTTTATAATTATTATCTACTGTAATATAATAGTGGTATTTATAATTAAGTCATGTATTAACTATGTATCAAATAAACAATACACTATTATGAATATTAACGTCTAACGCATTATATATAAATATTATAATTACACGTTGTAATAATGTTCGTAACAACATATGAATTAGCAGCCTATTTATTACACTTGTGCTCTACGTCGTTCTGTAGAAAACAAAATCTCCACATTCACAAAATTCCCCCTTACGTCGGAAAATTTTTATACTGCTGAATTCTTCGAACCGAACCAAAATTCTGGGACCGATCGCAATCGCAAAGACAGATTCGCTTTGCCAGAATGTTTGACGTTCAATTAATTGACGATTGCTGGAACTGGGTGAGAAGATGGTAGATCTTCGAAGGGGCTAAGAGCCTCCCAGAAATTCCGCTCGCTCATTTGGCGAACGTTGATGCGACGAAGCGGGAGGAAAATTCGAAAACGATGAAAACGGGAGAGACTCAGCCGACGAGGGAACGTCGTTGAAATTTCAAGATTGGAGATTAATAATACAACTTGCATGAATTGCCGATGGATCCGGGAATGTTTGAGAAGTGAGACGCAGCAGATTTCATCTATGGTTCCGAATCTCCGTTCGCATTTTCATTCTACATACATATGTATATGTGTGAATTTGCGAGAAATAAATAACCTAACTTGCATAATATATTAACATAATAATGTAACATTGATATCAAGTACATTACATACAACAATAAATAAATAGTTGATTCGACTCTTTCTCGGATAACATCGTGAAATTTTAGTAATTTAAAGTAAATTGTCACAGTTAACTGTAATCCAGTAACATCACCTGATTTTAATTATTAGTTAGAGTAGTAAAAATTTATTAATCAGATTTAACATTCAGAGTGTTATTTATATTATGCGTAAAAAGAGATGAGCGGACTGTGCGTCGCAGTTTAAAAATTTACGTAAGACTAAAAAATTCTAAAATTGTGACTCAGAAAGTAGATAAATCAACCGTAACACGGTAACCTAAATATCGCTCGTGAAGCAGCTAAACCACCCCTTCTCTCAGTTCTCAAACCCTTCAAACCCTCCAAAAATTCCATTTCACGAGCCTCGAGAAAGAAGACACGAGAAGATCGAAAAACAAACGACAGCAAAAAGAAACAAAACAAAAAAACAAAAAAAAAGAAGAAGAAAAGAAGAAAAGAGCAACAAAAGAAGAAACGTATGGTGACAAGAGGGTTGGCACGCGATCCTTTTGTACGCAGTCATTTCCATTCAACTTTCGGAATTAACCGAGTCGCCTCTCTTTACCAGCTGCTTAATTAACACCTTATTGTTATCGGAGGCCGAAGTCCCTTCCATTCTTTCTCCTTTTTTTTTACTTTGCTCAAAGGGCTCGTCGAAGCAGGGCTGGCCATTTTTCTCCGCTTCTTTTTTCCCCTGCCGCCACTCTCCGTCGCGTGCCGGAGGGAGGAAGTTCGTTCCTTTTGTCCGCGACGTGTCGTTCGCAGTGGCCTCTCCCTTTTCGCGTTTCCTTCCCTTTTCCAACTCTTGCCTCGTCGACACAAGACTGCGATCGTTGTGCTCGCCGGCTCGGCTATTATCCCCGATCATCCGCGGGCTCCGCTCGATTCAGGGATGACAATGGCCGGTACAAAAGACGGCGACGATACCGATGAAAATGGCGAATCAATTATCAGTAATCGACGACTCTCTCGGTGGCCGAGGGAAATAAGTCGCTCGGGAGCCACGTCGGTTGACTCCATAAACCGAAACGTTGTTAAAAATTATGTAGTCAGTCATAAAGTACTTTGACCAGGGACAAGGTGTAAATGAATAGGCGAAGAATATACAAGCACGGCAAAGAGGACTCGAGGTTTTCATTGCAGTATTGCAGTCAGCAATCGAAACGTTTCCTACATCGATCAGTTGTATCGTTAAATCTCAATACATGCAATTATTGTATCAAAAATCAACTGAACTGACACGTGATTACGTTTGAACTTGGATGTTCAACTCTACAAACAATAAATATAAAGTATCGAAACTTGTTGTTAAATGGAGATAATCGATCAAATTTGAAACAGTAAGAAGCAATAAAAACGGCGAAGGAAATTTGAAACGCTAAGCGACGAGAGGAATAAGAATGATCGATTCGATGGCGGTGAACAGAATGAAGAAGACAAAGATAAAGGAAAAGGATAACACCGGGGGTGGAGGAATAAGTTTGAATGGGATCGATCGTCAATTATCCGGAGGGCTGTCTGTAAAATAGCCGACAACTGTCGCTATCAGAGACGAGAGAGAGAGAGAGAAAGAGAGAGAGAGAGAGAGAGAGAGAGAGAGAGAGAGAGAGAGAGAGAAAGAGACGAACTAGACTAATCCTCTTTTCATCGGCAGTAGTAGAAAACAAAACCGGGACGTGGATCAATGGCGGACAAGAGCGGGTGTGTTACGGCTGGTCGATCGATTCGGTGATTTCAACGAGAGCGCCATCGCTCCTCTGGTTAATCCGGTTGTTCCGTCACGGAACGGAATTAATAGCACGGAATAAAATGTTCCGGCGTTATTCACCAAGGACAGGAGAACCGCAGCCGGAAACCGGCGCGTAATTAAATAGAAGACCGTTCGATCTGCTGTAGTACCGATCGTTTAATTTCGATTTATTGCCGGCCGTTGCTGCTAGCCATCTTGAAACACGTTGGTTGCGTGCACGTTGGTTGCTCGCTGTTTGGGCGGATTTCTCGTTTGTAAAGTAGAAAATGGACGAACTGAGAGATTGCTTTCGTCCCCTTTTCCTTTTTTATTACGTTTATTTATTCTTCTAAATCGAGAGCGACTCGATTGAATTTTTTCGTGTCGAGTTTCGGTGGGAGATTGGGAACGATGTTTTTCGGGAAGACGGTTTAGATTGGGTTTATTCTATTTTGAATATTAACTCTTCGAGTGCTTATTAAAATAATATCGAATGTAACAAATTAAGAATGCGTTTATCTTTGATATTGGCTCGATATATTTTATTTAAATTTTGAGCAAAGTAATTATTTCTGTACAATATTCTTCAGGCTAAACCCCCCCTCAAGGGTTGTTATTAAGAGTAACATTGAATATTATTACATTACTTATTAATAATTTCATTATAACGTTGACTGCATTATGCTGTCAATACTTTAAAATTAATATTAAAAACTAATATTAATTAACTAATTTTGCTTCTTTTTCGGTCGTTTTCTTCATTCTTCACGAGAATATGAACATTTTACGTTATATAAATTCGCTCTGATGTTGGAGTGTAGTCTGTGGTGGGAAGTGTTATTATTGTTTTGGTACTGGGCCGGTAAGAGTCGAGTCGTGAAGGAGAAACCGCGGTGTGAGGAACTGAGAGAAAAGAATAACGAGTTAAGACTAGTGAAGAGAGTGAGGAATCTAAAAGCTTTGCTGTTTTGTATCGAATTGTGCTTGTTAAATATACATTTCTAATATCAGGTCGTTCCTTATTCCATTCACAGACGTTTCGTCGGAATCATTTTTTAATAAACAGAAAAATGAAAAGTCAGCGTGGAATGGAGCAAAAATTGTAGAATCAATAGTAATATATATCAAATATATTTAACAAACAAAAAATCGTATAAATCAATACAAAACAGAGCAAAAATTGTAGGAACATTGATACAAGGAACAACACAAACGTGCGGGTATCTAATATAATTAGTAGTCGCATAAAACTAAAAGCTTCCACCACCGTGGAAAAACGAAGAGAAGAAGTGAAAAAAACTTTGAATTTCTAATTTTCACCTTCACCGCGTAATTTATAAATTAATTCGCGGCTACCGGTTTAAAAAAAATAAAATCTTTCCTTCGGTACATTGTTCTCTCAAATTTCATTTTAAGCAAACTAATGAAGAGCATCGAGAATTTTCTTTCGAGAACTTCCGTTTTTCGCTTTTCGTTTCCCTTTCTTTCCTCCTCTCTGGCCGGCAGCGTTTCCCCGCGACTTTATTTTCTCGTGAAACCTCGCGCCCCGCGTTACTTTTTTAACGAGTAGCCGACGTATAAAGAGCTCGTTCCGTGAGAAGAGGGAGAAGCTTTTAGGAACGCTAGGGAATGATTCAAAAAAAAAAAAAGAGAGAGAGAGAGAGACCGGTCTCTTCGCTCGAGCAGGATTTTTACGGACGTCGAGCTGAATTCAAATTCAGATCAAGGTTAATCTCCGTTCGACGTAAAAGCGGGACAAAGTACTGACTGGAGGTTCTCTTTCTCTGCAAAAGTTGTTTATTTCTCGCGCGTCGAGATAAGACTGGATCGCCGCCATTGTTCCTCCGCATCAGGGCTTTGAAAAATACATATCTCGATGTTCGGGAGAGTTTCCATGCTACAATGCCTACGGTCTGGGTACAGACACGTCCGGGATAATTTATTGGGTTTTTAAGGACCTAGCTGGAATTTATTGGTTTCTAAGGACTTAGCTGGAATGTGTCGCCAGAAAACCTTGGCCACATGGCTGCACTTTCTCCTAAGCAAGAAACAAACAATGCTCTTGACCGTGGATTGATGCATGGCGCCAACTTCCCCGAACACGTGAGGAACCCGGGCCAGCGAGATCGCCCACGACGGCCACGAGTATCTGGCCCTTCGTGCCCCACCCTGGGCCCGCGATTTTCCGTAGCCGAAGGAAGGGGAACCGAGGAGACGTTCGGGCTTTCCTTCGGCTTCTAATTCAGAATCATTACGACCTCCGATAGCTAAAGTTCAATCTCTCTCGACATAAGGTTTACTAGGGGACAAGCCCCCAACATTCAGCGTGCGAAAAATATACAGTCCACAAACTTTCCTAAACACGATCTCGTCTCGCTAACGCGCGCGAACACTCGAGACGATCGATTTTGAACCGGGGAAAAAAAGAACCGGGTTTTAAAACGATATTTAAAATTGGAAAGAGACAAATCTTGTGTAGCAGTTTATGATTCCTCGACTACGAGTTTCGAACACTGGCTAGCACAAGCCGCAAGTGGCTGCGCGCCTAGCGTCGTGGTCCTGCCGATCTCCAACGTTAAGCAAAAGCAGAGTGCGGAACACCACCACTAAGATGGGGGGGTGCCGGGTGTGTCCAGCCTTAGCGCCGGGGGTAGAGTTACAACAACACAAAGCGTGTCTGGGATAAGAAGTCGCTGCCATCAGACAGACCCCCCATTGGATGAATAAAATAAGTCTTAGGCAGCAGTAACTTTGAGACGAAACGCACTCGCCTTTCTTCTCTCTCTCTCTCTTTCTCTCTTCTCTCTCTCATAAACCTTCCGTTCTTCCATCAAGCATATCCCGACCTTTAAACACTACTTTATCTTGTTTGAAATTGAGATTTTTCTAAAAAAAGTTAGTAGACTGCGAATTTTCACACATTACGCGGGAAAATCTGACGGTACAGAAATAAACACCACGCACGCGCAAAATGTAAAATATCAGAAATAGAATATTTATTCCAACATGTAGTAAATTAGGCGAATTTCTATCTAATTAAACTTGTGGAATAAAATGTTCTCGAAAATTATATATTTCAAGTTAGGTTTTAATACATATTTATACTTAATATGAAATGTTGCTAAGAACCAAATGTTAGCGCGCTCAGATGCGTGACGAGAAGTTTTTCTTCGATTATATAGTGGACTGTATTTTATTTTTATTTTGCACGCTAGTATGGGTGGCCCTCGCTTTTAATTTTACAGAGACAATCGCGTTAGCTTGAACGTTACAAGAATTCTCGCTAGATTTGACACGCGTATTGAGAAGACAGATACTTGTTCGCTCTTTGACATTGGACGAACTTCTGTTGAACAATTAATAAGACGAGTGGAAATTGCAGAATTATGTGGATTATATTTCAACCCCTTAATCATTGGAAGATACATTCGTACATTAATATGAAATATTGTTAATATATCGGTCGAAGAATTATGTTTTGATTTTACTCACTCAACGCTAAATTAAAAATTGGAGACGCGTCTCTAATATTCATTCAATTGCTACTTAGTTACTATAAATTTACCATCTTGTGATACGATGTAATGCAACAATAACGCAACGAGCAAAAGACGTCGCCAGTCGCGTTTTCAATCGACGATGCGTAAAACAGATTGAGATGTGCCATCGAAACTCGAACGGTTTCAATATTCATCGTTCTGGAGAGGAGAAAACGTATGGAAAGAGTTTGGAGGAACTTCGATCATTGTCCCATTCCTTCCGTGAGATCCTTTCACCCGTTCCACGACCCGTTCCCTCCGCGATTCCGTCGATTCCACCGCGAGCGTAATTATACCGCGTTAAATCTCGAAGAATATCCCCGGAGCCGTGGAACGGACGCGGGATAAGCAATTCAAATTATTCGGTTCCTGCTGGATCGCAGGTCCGGTCCTCTTTTTCTCTCTCTCTCTCTCTCTCTCTCGTTCGCCGTTCGCACGGTGGACCGGGGTTGAAAGATAAAGGAGCAGTCAGCGATTAACGTGGCCTCGTGCAAGAAGCGTGGAAATGCTCTCGTCGGAGGGTAAACTTTTTTAATTTCGAACATCCGCGGAAATTATCCGCTAACTTCTCGCGAAGGTTTACTACTGCCCATCGCCACTCTCTTTCTCTCTCTGCCTCCTCTCTACCGGCCTGGACACACCTCAGCCGCGGCAACGGTATTCAAATTAACCGGAAAGTTCATCTCGGCTCTCTGTACGCTTTAATAGGTACAAGTCTACCGACGTGAAGAATGAAGTTTCCAGGTGGAGCCTGTAGCGTCTAATGAAACGGCGGCAGATTGGGAAATACACGCGAGGGTCCCGAGATTTCGGGTGTCGAAATTTCGTGAAACTTCGATGGGACGTTTTTTGCCGTGATCGATGATAAAAGTGTAGAATACATGTAAGAGGTAAAGTTACGGACGATGAATTGATCGATAAGATTCCTATATTCCCATAATTTTGTTTACATTAGGTTTAGGTTAGGTGCCGATTTTGAAGAAAGATTGAAACGCAGAACATTTAAATTTTAGTATACATTTATTAAATATTAAATTTAACTTATATTTAATCGGACAACCCAGTAAATTAATTTGGAAAAGTGGACTTTTAAGTTAATTTGAAACAAAATAAACCCTTTTCTTTTTCTTATTGTATTATTACATTGTGTCATTATTTATACAATATAATACAATTATGTACTATATCATTATTGTTTATTTCACAAATTATACGTTGTATCATATTACTATTATGATTGTTGTTATTGAAAATTCGATTTTCAAGCGGCGAGAATCTCAATTTTTCAAACTTCTTGTTCTCCTTTCGCGTTGGTTCCCTAGGAATAGCTTCCTTTTGGAGCTCGTTGTAGCAATAACGGAACAACCCCTGCAGATTTACACCCTGCTTCCGATGCGTATTGGTTTTCCTCTTCGCTCGATTCGAAGTCGAACGTACCGCGGCGGAAGGCACGGTTCTCCCTTCGAAGCAAACAATACGATGGTTTATTCTAGGTGGAAGGCGCGTAGGTCTGCTGCTTTTGGAAATTTACGAGCAAACCTCCGAGGTGGTGGACGGTTCGAAACGATGAACGAAATCGAATCGAATCGAATCGAATCGAACCGAGTCGGCGCGACTTTGCCCCTTTCAATTCGTCCGTCAAGATTTTTACGTCGGCGTCAGTTCACTGTTGCTCTCTCTCTCTCTCTCTCTCTGTCTCTGTCTCTCTCCTTGGTTTTTCTCTCTTTAAGCCAGTTCACGTGAACGTGTGATCGCTTAAAATCTTTCGAATTCGCTCGCGCTGCAAAGTCGACGATTTTTATTGTTTACCATTCCACTCGCGTGTTTTTTTTTTTTTTATTCCTCGAATACTCACGACTTTTACGGTTATGCTTTCTTTCGGCTTCTTCAAGTGTTGCGTAGCATTTGCAGTTATAGGATTCTAGTAGTATTCGAATCGCTTAGTTCGAGTGTAAATTGTCGAGCAGCAGTCAAAGAGCTGGTAATGAAAGAGATTGTTCTTACTTTTAATTTTTAATTTCTGTTTAATATTTGCAGTTGTAAATTAATTATTATGAAGAAGCAGATTTTAGAATGCAAATTGCACAGAAAAACAGTCAAATTACAGTGCTTTTTGTATAATACATAATTTGTCGTACGAATAAAATACGTATTCTCAGAAGTATGATTTCACATTTTCCCAAAAATCCACAGTCGTACGTTACAAGAAATTATAAGAAGTTGCAAGAAATAATTAAAATAATTAAATCATAAGGTTGCGTTAGAAGATCCTAAAGATCTTTTTCTGCATCTTTTTATCAAAATTTTGTATATCAATTTCACTCTGAATCTGGCTGTTAGAAGGTATTATCGTCCAAAAATTTGACAAAAATCGTTTTCATTCAGAAAATTGCTCGATTATTATAATTTGATCTTCCATCGGAAAATAATTCTTCCTTTTAATCTTAAAGAGTCTCATCAAATTCTCGAAAAAACAGTAGGGTTCGGTATAAATATTTCTGTATCTCCCCATGATAAAGTTTAGTAAAGTTCAGTTAAACGAATAATCGCAAAGTATACCAATTGTCAGAATCATGAATTATCGTGTGGACAATACAAATACAAATGAACGACGCGTGTTTCTTTAAATCAGTTGTCGTTGGCGTGAATTTTATTACTCGAAGGGGGGATGAGGGGTGGGAAATTCTCTGTCAGAAGGAACGATTAATTCACTGGCCACTTTCGTTGCACCCGCGTTAAAGATTTTTCACCCACTTCAACCACTCAGCGAGATAACCTTCCAGGCAATTTCCAGCAGTTTTACAATCGGCTGCTAAGCAAAACCGATTGTTTCATCCCCTATTTGCATTCGACCGGGCACGGATAAAACGTTTCGCAGAATGAAACTCGCGAAGGATCAATCCTTTCGCAAACGAGCTCTTTTATCTGGTAAACGATTAATTCACGAGCCACTACCGTTACACGTTTGCCATTGTTATTATCCACTCGAGTGATACTCGGGCAGTTGTAAAATATCGCAGCGTTTAATGATCCATAGCGTTTAATCCCCGTCCCGAAGATACATTTCTCTTAGACTTCCTCGCGTATTTTAATTGATATCGTTGCGTTTCATTTGGAATTTTTGAGAATGGAACTCGTTGCTTAATGATTCTAATATTCTACTGGTATTTTATTATATTAGAATTAATAATTCCATGTATAATTCCATGCATTATCATTTATGCGTAAATTCGATCGCAATTATGATGAATAATTAATGTTAAGTGATAAATTAAAAATTAATAATCCTGCGCGTTCTACACATTAGAATTAATTATTCTGCAGACTAAATAAAGAGTGAAAAATTAATGATTCCGTACACGATTAATTAAATTAATTAAAGGTATTAACGTATCCAGATAACGTGCATTAAAAATATAATATCCTAATGAATATGTCGGAAATACATTAATTTAAAACATAATGAAAAGTTTAAATTATAAAATATTTTAATTTCATTATTTTATACTTTGTATTGTATCGTATACATTACCATAGTTATCTATATTTATTTTATTCGACTTGCGTTTAAATCCTTTATGCAAATATTTTCGTTCGGCCGTTTGCGCATCTTCATTTGGCAGTTTTGAAATCTCAAAAAAATCCTTTCGATTCTTTATATTTCCCATGTAATTACTGCTGTCTGTAATTGTTTATCTTTGCTTAAATTCCTTATTTTTACACGAATTCTCCCATTTGATTCGTGCGTTTATTTAAATCTGTTATTTAACCAACTTGACGTAACATGCGTATTAAACGTTTACACTCCTAACTGAATTTTTTCACTCGATCGTAAGTATAGTGATATTGCTTCTCAATGACCGAGTGAGTAACACATTCCGATTTCTTTGAAAGAGATCACGTGGGAGGGGACACTTTGATAAGAGAAATTGACCCATTTCCACTTTCGTAGTTTCCCTGAATCCTTGAATATTTTAGATCGTGACGTGGCCGTAATTTCTCGGGTCAATTTTTTTTCTTCCTCTTTCTCTTTCTCTCTGTCTGTCTTTTTTTTTTCAGTCCAAAGTTACTTCGAATCCGTGGAATTCGCCAGACGTGGCAAATGAACCGTTTGACCTCAAAAAATTCGGATCACAAAAGCGATCCATCTTTCCACAACACTGATCACGTTATTCAGTGTTCGAAACAGCAGATTTCGAAGAAAATTGTAATTAGAGAAAAAATACACTGATACCTCTTTCGCTAACAAATTTGGGTTGGTGATATTTTTACTATAATTAATAAAATCGAGAGTTATCGCTCAAAAATTGTTCTGTTGATATATTTGTGTCGTTTAGCGTCGTTTACCGTTAAATTGTCAACGCACAAATTGATTAATTAAGTGCATTTTTTCATCGTTTGAGTACTATTGCAAGTAAGCAAACCACTTTACCTTCAAAATTAAAATTAATAAATTTATGTAGTTGTCACAATTGCAGAATTGGTCTCAAAAACCTTGTATCTTTCAAGAAGTTCAAATGTCGTCCAATCCCTTTAAGTATCGGTATCTTCGAAACAAACCACCCTTCGAAATCACCTCCAAAATGATTAACAAGATTCACAAATTTTGTCACGCAATTATAACGAAATTATTCCTAGAGATACCATTTGCATTTCCACACGAATCAACGAAGAAAGTTACGATTCCCAGCTTTCATATTTATCAATTTCCCGGGAAGAAGAGACAACAGA